>APFE030168106.1:157510-171185 GCA_000404065.3 Pinus taeda
AGAATTATGAAGTTGCATGATTATTCAAATGCTGGCTAGGCACACAGCGTGGAGGATCTCAAGAGCACTTCTCAGTGTTGATTCTCTTTTGGTTCTTCTCGATATACTGGATTATCATGAAGCAAAAGACAATTTGTTTGAGCAGTGTTTAGACTAAACACATAGCTACAAGTATGACCTCGTGTGAAGTTGTCTCGGGAACTCTTCAGTGAGCTATTAGTACACAAGATGGATACCACCGTGATCTTCTGTGTCAACCAAGGGGGAATTCAATTGTTGAGGAATCATGTATTCTATGATTGCTCTAGTATATAGACATCAGATATGACCTTATGTGGGATATAGTATGTCAATGAGAGTGGAGGCTTTATCACATTCAAGCTGTCGCAGACATTCTGTCAAAGCCATGGGGAAAGGTCAAATTAATGACTTGGAGTCGTTGAGAGACCTTCTTATGAGGGTCCTGCATGTTACGTGCATTAAGCTCTCAAAGCTCTAGAGGGCTTGGGATACTTACTTAAGAAACATGTGACCATAGGGTGATTCACCCTCCCCTAATGGTGCACTATGTATAGGGTGAATGGCTCAAACTTCCCTTGTGATACCGTGTGGTGACTTAGGGATAGGATGAATGGTTTTCTTGTCGAGGCATCCTACCCATGTAGTCTGGGACTCATGGGAAGAACCTCTCATCTGGCCAACCAACAGGGAAATGGGGTTAGGGACCATAGTAGTACTATCAATAGACACATCATTGTATATATAGTACTCCCTATGCTAGGATGACCTCCATTGATCTGTCATGACTTGATAGTCATTTCTACAAACACTTCTATCATGATTTCTCTCCACTTGTCTTGGGTTTTATCAGAAGAGAAATCTAGGAGTGGAAGCCCTAGATGTTGGAGGAAAAGATGATGCCCTAGGCCCATATGGAAGCCCATATGGAAGACAACCCTAGACAAAGGCTACCCTAAGGAAGACCTAAAGGCTGCCCTAAACGTTGATCTATTCCATCTCTAAAAGTTGGTCTAATTCAGCCCTAACAGAAGTCAAACCAAAGGGTCTTATCAGTAGCATGAAGGGTCAAAGGGAGAGCATGTAGGATACCCTGGACAGCATGAAGGTCTATGTGGACAATAAGGTCTTAGCCTCCGTATAAAAGGTCAAAGGGACAGCGTGGAGGCTACCCTAGATAGCATGGAGGCTACCCTAGACAGCGTGAAGGGCTATATGGATAGCAGCTTCTGAAGGGAGGTAAGTCACACTCTTTTTAAGGACTGTTGCAGAGTTTAGAGGTGGTTGTTAGGTTACTATTGATGTCCTAACTAGAGTTGTTGAACTGCAACAGTGCAGCAACATTCAAGTATAAGTATGAGGATAATTTGATGATGAGAGTGTTGCTAGAAGAATCAGTGTAAGCATGTACAGGTTGGTAGGATAATTTGATGATGAGAGTGTTTCTATAAGAATCAGTGTAAGCATGTACAACTTGGCAAGCATGGATAAACAACATGGCAAGCATAACAAGCTGCGATGGGACAAGAGTTGTGACATGGCAGCAAAGGTACATGGTGCTGCAAACTCATTGGACATAACAATGTTGAGACAAGAGTTGTGACATGGAAATAAAGGTGCATGGTGTTGCAAACTCATTGGATAGCACAATCATGGAACAATAACATGTTGCTACAAGAGCATGTTGGGATAACCACAATGATGGGACAATAGCTGCTACAAGATCATGTTGGGACAACAACATGTTGGGACAACAACATGTTGGGATAGCACAATGATTATGACAACTATGACATGGTGCTCCGAACTCATTGGATAACACAATGATGGGGCAAGGACATGTTGGGACAACAATATGTTGGGACAGCAGCATGTTAGGAAAACAACATGTTGGGACATCACAATGATTAGGAAAGCTATGACATTGTGCAACAATGGCACAATATGACAACAACAACATCAAGTACATGGTGGTTGTACATAATGGTATGGTATATGGGAAAACTATATTTAGTCTAGCAAGTTCATGGTGCTGCAGGACAACACTAACAAGAAGTAGATCCTCATTGTGCATAATGGTATGGTACATGGGACAACTGTATATTTAGTGCAACAACTTCATGTTGCTGCAATAGTATCGTACATGGGACAACAACAACAACAACAACAGCAACAAGGTGCATATTGCTGCAAGCACACTGGGACAACAGTATGGTACTTTGTGCAGCAAGTACACAAAGCAACAATGGTGCAACAAGCACATGGGTAACATCATGGTGAAAGAGTGGCACAAGGTACATCATTGCTAAACACTAGGACAACAATGTAGCATAGGGTGCAACAATATGATGTGTATAGCATGATCATAAGGTCCATCATTGTGATGATGGTACAACACTATGAGGTGCAGATGAATAGATGTAGCACAATGATAGGTGAAGCAGTCACCTTGGAGAATTAGTTGAAGCAACATGTCTTCAACTGATCTCATGTATCATCTTCTTAGAGAGATGATGAAAGTGTTGACTTTTATTTGTAAATGTGCTATCTCTGTATTGAAGAACATATAAGAAGAATTGAGCAAGGGTTTCCTTACATTGGTGTTTGTGCCACATCTTGTGTCTATGTGATTGCTAATCTGGAAAAGATATTGAGCTAAATGTGAAAACTGAAATAAATTGCTAACATACCTAAAATAAATCTTCTATGATAGGATGGCTTTAGAGACAACATAATCTCTTACTGTACATTGTAACCCAATTACATATCTTTGGGAGACTCAATGCTAGTTATCAAATGGATCTCTGAAGAAATTGCAACTGAGAGCTTTTCCTTACCAACCCTTCTATGATAATTTTTTGAATCTACATACATGTTTCACATATACATCTATAACTCACATTTATAGGAATACAAATAATATTGTACATAGCCTTGAAGTTGTGTTCAACCAAGGTACCTATTTCAATAATCTAGAATCAACAAAGAATCTCTTATGAAAGGATGACTTTAAAGCTACTTTTTAGACAACATAATTGTTTAGTGTAGCCCAATTACAGATATTTGGGAGACTCAATGCCAGTTATCAAATAGATTTCTGAAAAAATTATGGGACAATAGCATGTTGGGACATCAACATGTTAGGACAACATCACGTTGGGACAACACTGGGACAACACAATGATTAGGACAACTATGACATGGTGTTGCAAACTCATTGGATAACACAATGATGGGACAACCAGATGTTGGGACATCAACATGTTGGGATAGCAGGGACAACACAATGATTAGGACAACTATGACATTGTGCAGTAGTGGCACAATAGGACAACAACAACATGAAGTATATGGTGGCAACAACATGAAGTATATGGTGGTTGTACATAGCAACATGTTAGGACAGCAGGGACAACACAATGATTAGGACAGCTATGACATTGTGCAGTAGTGGCACAATAGGATAGCAACAACATCAAGTACATGGTGGCTGTACATAGTGGTATGGTACATGGGACAACAGTATTTAGTACAACAAGTTCATGGTGCTATAGGACAATAGCAACAACAAGTAGATGGTGGTTGTAGATAATGGTATGGTACATGCCACAACTATATATTTATATTTAGTGCATCAATTTCATGGTGCTGTAATAGTATGGTACATGGAAGGACAACAACAACAAGGTGAAACAATCATAGTGCTAAGTCAAAGTGTTGATTTCTGTTGTAAATGTACTATCTCTCTCTATTGAAGAACATATAAGAAGAATTAAGCAATTGTTTCCCCACCTTGTGGTTTGTCACTAGCTAGGGCCACATCTTGTGTTTATGTTTATGTTCTATCTACAATTTACTTTAATGTGATGTGATTGATAATCTGGAAAAAGGTATTGAGCTAACTGTGAAAATTGAAATGAATTTCTAACATACCATGGCTTTAAAGCTACTTTTGACACAACTTAATCTTTTACTGTACATTGTAACCCATTTACAGATCTTTGGGAGACTCAATGCTAGTTATCAAATGGATCTGTGAAGAAATTGCAATTGAGAGCTTTTCCTTACCAACCCTTCTATGATAATATTTTGAATGGACATACATGTTTCACATATACATCTATAACTCACATTTATAGGGATACAAATCTTATTGTACATAGGCTTAAAGTTGGGTTGAACCAAGGTACCTATTTCAATAATCTAGAATCAACAAAAAAATCTCTTATGAAATGATGACTTTAAAACTACTTTTTAGACAACATAATTGTTTAGTGTAACCCAATTACAAATATTTGGGAGACTCAATGCCAGTTATCAAATATATTTCTGAAAAAATTACAACTTCAAATTTTTCCTTACCAACCCTTCTATAATATATTTTTGAATCTACATACATGTTTCACATATACATATATAACTCTCATTTATAAATATACACACTGTTTTAAATAAACTTGAAATTTATAATCATACATATAATGTTTTAAATAAACTTGAAATTGAATTGAAACTAGATATCTAGTTTATTTCAATATTCTAGAATCAACGAATTAAAAAAAATTCATAAATCATGAATCTAAACTTCAGCATATTCATTGCTATAACTCAGATCGTGTATAATAATCAACGTAACACACTTAAAAAACATAACCATAAACCGTGGACCCCAACTTCAGCATTTTCACTGTTATATAAGTAAAACCAGTAAATCCATAAGGTCATAAAATGTCATGAAACAATGAGGCCTGGTTACCACTGGGTGTAGCTATGGCGACGGAAGTTCTCTTCGGCAAAGGGGGCATGAGAAAGATGTGCGGAACCATTTTGAAATGCAGTCAGAGTGGAACACGTGGGAACATGGTAAACGATGCAGAGTAGGATTTTCATCGCCATCTTCCTCGACAAAATGCAAACCTTCTATGCAAATAGCGCATGTTGGCTTCTCTGCTTCTTCTTCATGGGTAACTTCATCTATTTCAACACGATCACAAAAATATTCCAACATCATTTCAATTAATTCATCTTCCTCATCTGTCTCAGCTTCACGAAACCGTGGATGAATCGCTCGCTCTTCTTCACTTATTTCATCTTCATCGTCTGTTATCACAATTGGATCCGAACGCCTCAGTTCATCCAAATTAAATAACTGGGCATACCTGTTATCTCGTAAGATATTGCCTGCGCCAACCGGATCATCTGTTATGCCATTGCCTGCGCCAACTAGGGCCGGCCCCTCTTGATCATTGAGTGTCCCACCATTTTCAGATCCTTCCATTTTCGTAGCACCAGGGTTTATGAAACGCCAAGAAAAATTGTTCTTTATCAAACGCAACCTAGATCGAGCGTAGCACAAGAGTGATGGTGATATTAACCTTAAACTCAATTCATTTTAGTTACAAAAATATGTTTTCGGGGGGTGATAATAGCGATCGTGATAATAACACTGGAGAATTAGGTGTTTGAAATGGGCAAAACCCTACATTGCCGAGTGATAATAGCGGGTGCTAATAGCGACAGCGATGGAGAACAAAAATATCGACAGCGATGGAGAACCAGGAATTTCGAAAATGTTTCATAATTTTTTTTAATAGTGATAAAATAAAGAAAATTATTTTTTTTTAACCTAATAATTTAAAAATAATCTTTTTTCTTTTTATTTTCATTTTCAAAAGTGTATTATTTTAAATTATTTTTATTATTTTAAAATATTGTTTAAATAATGAATAGTCACTTACTTAATATGGTAAGTGGTTTGACACTAATATTGTCTAGTTTCTTTATGTAAGGGAGGGAGATTTTGTAATAATGAATAGTCACTCCCAATGCTAGTAAAGTGGTAGTAATTCCCTAACCTGAGGGTTTCTTTTGTCCATGGGGATTATAATATTTCAGGAAAAATATGGCATCATAAATGCAAGCATAATATTCTTGTAAAGTAACTTTAATTCCCTAACCTCTAGGTTTCTTTTGTCCATGGGGTTTATAATATGTTTGGACAATTATGGTATGATAAATGCAACCATAATATCACTTAAAATTCCATGGTGGAAACACTCGTAAGAGCTTTCTTAATCATTGTACTATTAGAAAAATATATGTTTTTAACTTGGGGAAATTCAATGTCAAAATGTAAAAAAATTATTAACCTTGTGTCACTTTTTCATAGGGGACCTCGAGTTGTGTAATGACCTTAACTATAGAATTCACAATATCCACCAAAGGTTTGGAAATTCATGGTTTGGAAATGAAATGGAATTTTGTTTTAAAACAAAAACATTTAGGTTAATCATCATTCATGTTTCCAAGATATTTGTCATTTCTTTATCATACCCACAAGCACGGCATCATACCCACAAGTAGGGCTTGTTAGGAATACCACTCCTCATTTGGAAAATGAGTTGAGAGCGTAATTGGGGGTGTACAACCCAAGGCTATTATGATGTAGGTGTTCTACCACATGATTAGTCACAGTCATCGATGGGAAGACCAGTGGGAAATAGGAGGGTTTGATATAACCCTATATGATTGCAGGTTGAGGTTGAGCTCCCTAATGAGATCCTAGGGTCGTGATATGCTCTCCTGTGTGTTTGGGTATCCTATTTCTAAATATGGGGTTGTATATGTATAGCTCCCCCATGATATTTTGGGTCAAGATGTGCTCCTGGATGTGGTTGCAGATTGAGACATGTTCCCTAATGATATTCTCTCTAATGATGATCAATGATAATATTTCGGGTAACATCTCATTGGAAAAGATTATAGGTAGTAGGCTAATGGATAGAGGGAGGTAACTTGATCTCTCCTTTGGTAACAAATTCTTCTTCTTCTAGATTCAAATATGTTCAACATATGAGAAGTAACAATCAAGAGATAAGCATGAATAAGCAAAGGATAGTTTTAGATGTACAATAATGATTTGTGATGTTGACACACTTTAGATGGACATGGCACAATGACTACATGACAAAAATGATGAGTGATAATACATGATGACACTTGAAGATTTTAGAATGGCATATTGATTGATGGACAAATATTAGCAGGTGTAATTCTCCCTAGTTAATAGGGAGAGTTAAGTTTTCCAGCTCTGGTCAAATTCCACCTTGGAAAACTCAAATGATTGATATTATTATTTGATTAGATTATTTTTTGAGAGGACCAAAATTGACCTAAAGATCACCCAATTTAGTCAAGTGGAATTTGAGTTATGAAATATTCTATTCATACATGAATTTTGGAATCAGTCGGACCTAATCACATGGGTAACTACTTAGATTGGCCTTAACCGTAAGCAGATCCTCACGAAATCCTATAAATACAAGAGACCTCAAGCTCATTTGGACACATTCTATCAAACTCTCATCTCTCCTCTTATTGTCATGGCTCGCATAGGTTCAACGAAAGGAGTTCACTCAAGGGTCCGAAATCACAAGTGTAAGGTTCGCTCTGACTTAGGGTTTTTGCATTCCCGGACGCTCGCAAAAAAACTATAAAATTTAATACTTGAACGTTGGCACACAGGCATATGTGTGCATCTAGGGAGCTTTGGACATTGTCACAATGAGTTATGAGAGCATCCATGGTGTGAGTGTAAGATCGGGTTATATTAGTCCCTGAACGCTCACACAAAGTAGTCCTGAGAGCAGCAATGATGCAATAGATCCTCGTACAAGAGTCTTATGAGATAGTGTAGGGCTTGAAGTAAGTCTGGGAATGTTTGACCCTAGACATTGTCATCCAGTTCACCTAGGAGTTTCCAGATCTGTTTTGGACATTGTCATCTAATCAAGCAGAGAGCATCAAGATCTGCTATAGATGCTTAGACAACTCCTCCTTGCATTTAGGACTCATGGATGGGAATTTTTTATTTCAAAGATTCTACTTAGTTACAGTGGTGTTCAGTAGTATTCAAAAGTTGATTATAGTTAGTGACAACATGGTTCAACCATCAAAATCAGGGCTTTGTTTCCAAGCATGATTAGAGTTGTTTCATGGATGTCATAATTATTTTGTTGCATAAATGAAGTTATGGATCATTGTATTCTCTTTTGTTGAATTATTTGATGTTGATCTTAGAAGAAGAATATTTGCAAGGGTTTCCCCATAGTGGGTTTTTCCTTAGTCTCAGACAAATCTTGGTGTCTTTATGTGTATGCATTCTTTTCTTCTATTGTTCCTTTATGTTCTGATGCATTAATGATGAGGGTGATGTTGTTCTTTCTATATAATTGCATATGCTAATGAATAATGGTGTATATCTAAATAATGTTATGATGATATATGGTGAACTTAATATAGTAATGAAGAAATGTAATTATCAAAGAAAAGAACAATGTACCCCTATTAAAAAATTAACAGAATACACATTTGTTGCTTGACCCTCAGTAATTATAAGAGGGAAAAGGAGAAGTTTGTAGCCCTTTTCCATTGATTTCAAAGGGGGAGAGTAATGTGTGATGGCCCATGCAAAGGAGAGAAATCCATTTGTGGCTCATGATAGGAGAAGTGTGTGGAAGTAGAATGAGGATTGGCCATTAATGTAGAGAAATAATGAGGTGTTTCCATCAATGCCAAAGGGGGAGATTATTGGACAGTTGACATTGCCTGGATAGCTATTTGAAATGAGTGTGTTGGAATTGATGTGAACAACCATGGGAGAGGTGTGTTGGACAATTTTCGTTGGCTAACAGTTGGAAAGTCTGTTGGCATTGATGTTTCAAGCTCTAGGGGAGCTTGTAATACCCTCCTCCCACATTTAACCATGTTAACTAGTCTACTCTAATAAACATGTGATGAGGGGCTACTAAAATCTTATTCAAATCCCCATGTACAGTTAAGGAAGTGGAACCAACACAAAACAACCAACCTGACCTTTTGCACATGTCATAGAACCTACTTGAGCCAACCAACCCTTTTAGGTGATAAACCCCTCAGACAACTTGACACTTAACCTCCGTAGAGACATACTCACTCCCATTCCATGGGCATGCATGCAACTAGGGCCCTCCATTTGGTCTCATAGCATGGGCATGCAATAAATTGGGGTAATTTTCAACTAGTTTTAATCTTGCAACTCCGGATTATGTGCCACATTTTCAGGGCCACGACTCATGCCACTATCTAGAACTCCATGAAATGTTCAAGAATGAAAATTAATATCAAAGCAATAATAAAAATTTAAATATTTGAAAAAAGACTTGATTGGAATGCTACTAGTGATGACAGGAATTTCCTCAAACATGTTACAAATATGCAATCTACGGGTCATAAGAATAGATATGAGCATAGGGGTCTCATAATTATTTGAGAATCGCTAAGAAGCATTCATGCCTTATCACATTAGTTGCATTATCATCTATTAGTTCATATATTCATTTTTTATTCATTTACAAATCAAAACATGATGAAACCCATACATCATCATTGTCATAAAGCATACTCATAACCAACATATACACAACAAAAATAATAAGGATACATCAACCATAAATGCCACATATGAACTAGTACATTTAATCATAAAATACCCAGAAAAGGAACTCTTATTAATAAATGCAAAAATAAACCAAATTTGGGACTTCCATGAACCACCTGACCATAGATTGTCTGAAGAAAATATTTCTTTAAACCAATCACCCCCATGCCATATTCCAAGAATGAATGGGGGAATCATAACCAAAACTCAATGAGGGCTTCCCAAGGCTACACAAACTCATCCTCATCAATAGAGGCAGGCTTTAGCGCAATCCTCACTAGATAACTATGCCAAAACAAACATGGATGCAATCAAATTTCTCCACCTACACCATCAGGAATTTTCCTATCTCCTAATCTCTAGGCTTTACCACAAACCACACTAGATCACTAGGCCTTAACTGAGACTATAGTATTTTCGCTTTACTATATATCCCATCTAGGGATTCCTAGGCCTAATCAAGACTCCACCCTCCAGGCTTTACCCTATATCCCATCCTGGGATTCTTAAGACTGATGGAGAGCCCCCACCTCTAGGATTTATGATATATCCCATCAAATGTAGGTGGCTTGGATTTCTTAAGATCATCTGGAAAATATCCCTTGTCACTCCTCTTGTAAGGATGATAGCGATGACGATTATGGCGCTTGTCAAAACCAAAATTATAAGAGTACATGTGTCCATAACCTTTCCTATCGAGAGTGTCCAAGAGCTTGTCATCTCTAACCATCTCATCCCCATATGACCCATGCCCACCATGAGATATACTTCCACATGTGCCATTAATTCTTTCCTCTTATCCATGGTTGATCCAAAGTGGTCCCCGTCTCTGCAATTCTAGCAAACCCTAAAGGATTACTTCATTAGCTTCTGTTTGTATCTCCTATGCCTACATGATTCTATCATTATCTACTTTGCAACTTCTTAACTCTTCCTTCAATCTTCTTGATGTGTCTGCTAAGTCAGAAGAGTGCTCGACACCACACTGCTCATCTTATCCATAGGAAGAATCTGTTGATCTCTAGTCTACCATCCTGCTAGTCATCTTTGATCTCTTTCCTGTCACACATACCATGTCATCTAAACCAAAATATAAATATAATCAACATACCTTGGTGTAGTTCGTGTAGGATATCTCATCTGCAAGGTAAATCCGATTATCACAATACATGTATAACATAATCATAATAGCAATAGGTATCATCCTAACCATAGTCCAGTCATCAATGCATGACCATATCAACCGCAAATCATGATCTCATGCATGAAAACTAGACCCATATCAATGTATGAATTATCAACATATGCACAATGTGCATGAATATGAAATACATACAACACTCACATGCATAACTAGTGCATAACCAAACTATACTCATGATAAGCACATCCAACAACACAACATCAACTTCCACTTGGCGGCACAAATACAACCATGAACAACACCATACATATGAAACAAGTACACTGAACACATGTATAAGGAACACATGTGGAAAGTACATTAATGCATGATCAACACACTCGCCATCCTGTGCAAGGGGTGAACCACACTTTGATACCACTCTGTAACACCCTCCTCCAACATTTACCCAAGTTAATTGGCCTATTGCGGTAAACATGTGATGAGAGGCTACTACAATCTAATTCAAATCCCCATGTACAATTAAGGAAGTCGAACTGACACAACACAACCGATCTAACCTTCTACATGTCACAGAAAGTATAGGAGCCAACCAACCCTTCCAGGTGATCAACACCTTAGAAAACTTTACACTTCACTACACTAGAGCCTCAGTCACTCCCATGGCATAGGAATGCATATGACTGGGGAGCTCCAATCGCTTTCATAGTATGGCCATATAATCGATAGGTCTTTTTCAACTAGCTCTCAACTTGCGACCTTGGATTCTGAGCCAATTTTTTAGGGCCGAGACTCACGCCACTTCCCATATCTCCATGAAACCTTTAGGAATGAGAAGTAACATCAAAACAATGACACAAATGAGAATAGTTGAAAAAGGACTTCACTAGGCCCCTACTAGCCAAGACAAGCATTTCGTCACACATGTCACCAATATGCAATCTATAGGTCACAACAGAATATCTGAGCATAGAGGTCTCATACTTATCTAAGAATCACTAAGAAGCATTGATGCCTTATCACATTAGTTTCATTATCATCTACTAGGCCATATATCCATTGTTCATTCATTTATAAATTAAAACATGATGAGACCTATACATCATCACTGTCATAAAACATAATCATAGCTAGCATATAAGAAACAAAAATAATAACTATACATTAGCCATAAAGTTTGCATATGAACTAGTACATTTAATCATAAAATACCACGAAAGGTAACTCTTATTAATAAGTGCAAAAGCCAACTAGGTTTTGGACTTCCAAGGACCACCCAGCCATAGATTCGCTAAACCAAATATTTCTTTTAGCCAATCACCCTCGTGTCATATTCCAAGAATGAATTTTGGACTCATAATAAAAACTCAATCAGGGCTTGCGGAGGCTACAACATGTCACTCGCATCAATAGAACTTGTCTTTACCGTAATCATCACTAGATCACTAGGCCAAAAAATGCATGGATGCCATTAGATTTCTCCACCTACACCGTGAGGAATTTTCTTATCTCCTAGCCTCTAGGATTTACTGCAATCCACACTGGATCACTAGGCCCTAAGCGAGACTCCAGCCTCTAGGCTTTACCATTTTCCCATCACGATATTTGTAGGCCCAATCGAGAGTCCACCTTCCAACACTTACCGTATATCCCATCCCACGATTCTTAGGCCTCATGGAGAGAACCCACCTCTAGGATTTACCATATATCTTACCATTCACTAGTAAGGGATAGCTAGGACAATCGAGGTAACACAAAATATAGCTTTACCGCAACCCATAATTTATTTATGGGTCACTAGGCCATGTATTATTTTTTTCAAGGACCACCTCACTTGGCTTCAAATCCATCGGACAATCTAGCTCAACCGAAAACATGAGAACCCATCACACCAAGGCTATCCAAAAATGGTAAGGTGATGTTGAAAAGCACTATCAAACCTAGAAAAAGCCATTCCGATGACAACAAGAGAACCAAGAACACACATGCATAACCATGCATGCTAAATCTAACAAGGAAATCACACATGAAAATAGATACCTGCAAAATATCGTGTTGTAGTTGCTAGATCCTGCTCTTCCTTTCTTGATCCTTTCTTTCCTTTCCCTTCTTTTCTCTTCTTGATCTAATCCTGAAGTGATCTAATAAAACTCTAAGTGTCCAAGAGTGAGAGAGAGAGAGAGCTCCAAAACTGAATTGACGAAAGGTACCAACAGATCTTTAGAAGCCCTTTTATTAATGAGGCCTTTATTTTCTTCAATTGTACATTATTTTCCTTCATTTTCCTCCTCACCTGCAACCTGTGACATTTCACATTCCTTTTCTCCTAATTTCCATTATTTACATAAGTAAAATGCCAATTAATGCCATTTTTCCTTTTTAAAGCCTTTGCCATTACCTTTTCCAATTTCCTTAGCCATAATAAATCAAATGAACACCCACACTAGGATGTTTTTCCCAACATTCAACTTGGAATAAGTGTCCCATAACTGTGGTTATTACTTTACCTTTATTAACTTTATTTACATGGAATTTTCACCAAGGCTTGTTACACAGTAAAATGTCACTGCCATCATGTCAGTCTCCCTATTGTGTTATAAAACCACATTCACCTAAGCTCATGCTCCTTGAAATGGCTAAAAACCCTCTTTGCCTAAGTTAAATGAATCATCGCGTCTGTTCATTAAATAACCGCGCTGACCAGCGGAGGCTAGTGTAACTGCTGCGCTGCAAGCGTGGAAGCATACGTGTTTTCCATGCTGGTCTGATTTTACAGACAGCGCGCCTTCCGTTCGTGTCCTTGAGCACTGACTAGACCTCCTCTATAGTTGATCTGCGATGCCAGCGCGCCAACCCAGTTTTTCACCTGCGTTGATCCTGTTTGGGCGAATTTGTTCTGACAGCTAACTTTCTAGATCCCTCCAGACTTGGTTGTTAGCATTGTTGAGGTCGCCATCTTTTCTCTGGCATGTCTATTCGACTGACCATCCACTTATCTTGGGGGAAAGCTCATCCTTTACCTATTCATGGAGACT
>APFE030168106.1:176969-187703 GCA_000404065.3 Pinus taeda
GCCGCAGATGTCGTTTAATCCTCAATTACCATTTCTAGCTACGTTGCAATTGCTTGATGTGTCAAAGCTGACAAATGATCCCATTCTGCATGATCCGCAGTGGCCACGAATTCCAACTAAAATTCCAAGTGACTGTCCCAAATTTGATGGGAAGGCTGGAGAGGACCCTCAAGCCCATGTCATGACGTATCACTTATGGTGTTCGTCGAATTCGTGGCTCGATGATTCGATCCGACTTCGCCTTTTTCAAAGGACTCTCACGGGTTCGGCAGCAAAATGGTATATCGAACTGTCTCGTGCATCATTCCATGATTTCAATTCGCTGGCTATGGCATTTTTGAATCACTTTCAGTTACCCATTCGGTATGAGACAGGGACTCACCTCCTTACGTCTCTTAAATAGAGCACCGATACACATATCTCCGATCATATTCATGAATGGAGAAGGCGTCGTAGGTTAATCAAGTTTTGGATACCTGATTTCCTCCCTACCGACTGGTTTACTACCTCCTTTGTCCCCCAGATTGCAACGGACATCGCTATGGGGGCATGTGTAACTGAAGAGCAAGCGAGAATATCATTTCAATTAATTCATCTTCCTCATCTGTCTCAGCTTCACGAAACCGTGGATGAATCGCTCGCTCTTCTTCACTTATTTCATCTTCATCGTCTGTTATCACAATTGGATCCGAATGCCTCAGTTCATCCAAATTAAATAACTGGGCATACCGCCCTCGTAAGATATTGCCTGCGCCAACCGGATCATCTGTTATTCCATTGCCTGCGCCAACTAGGGCCGGCCGCTCTTGATCATTGAGTGTCCCACCATTTTCAGATCCTTCCATTTTCGTAGCACCAGGGTTTATGAAACGGCAAGAAAAATTGTTATTTATCAAACGCAACCTAGATCGAGCATAGCACAAGAGTGATGGTGATATTAACCTTAAACTCAATTCAGTTTAGTTTTCGGGGGTGATAATAGCGATCGTGATGGAGAAGAAGGAATTTAGATCATTGTGAGAATAACACAGGAGAATTAGGTGTTTGAAATGGGCAAAACCCTACATTGCCGAGTGATAATAGCGGGTGCTAATAGCGACAGCGATGGAGCACAACAATATGTTTGCTGAGTGATAATAGCAGGTGATAATATCGACAGTGATGGAGAACAAGGAATTTCGAAAATGTTTCATAATTTTTTTTAATAGTGATAAAATAAAGAAAATTAATTTTTTTGAACCTAATAATTTAAAAATAACCTTTTTTCTTTTTATTTTCATTTTGAAAAGTGTATTATTCTAAATTATTTTTATTATTTTAAAATATTGTTTAAATAATGAATAGTCACTTACTTACTCAATATGGTAAGTGGTTTGACACTAACATTGTTTAGTTCCTTTATGTAAGGGAGGGAGATTTTGTAATAATCAATAGTCACTCCCAATGCTAGTAAAGTGGTCGTAATTCCCTAACCTTAGGGTTTCTTCTGTCCATGGGGATTATAATATTTTAGGAAAAATATGGCACCATAAATGAAAGCATAATATTCTGGTAAAGTTCCTAACCTGTGGGTTTCTTTTGTCCATGGGGTTTATAATATGTTTGGAAAATTATGGTACCATAAATGCAACCATAATATTGTCACTTAAAATTCCATGGTGGAAACACTCGTAAGAGCTTTCTTAATCATTGTACTATTAGAAAAATATATGTTTTTAACTTGGGGAAATTCAATGTCAAAATGTAAAAAATTATTAACCTTGTGTCACTTTTTCATAGGGGACCTCGAGTTGTGTAATGACGTTAACTATAGAATTCAGAATATCCACCAAAGGTTTGGAAATTCATGGTTTGGAAATGAAATGGAATTTTTTTTTAACACAAAAACATTTAGGTTAATCATCATTTATGTTTCCAAGATATTTGTCGTTTCTTTATCATACCCACAAGCAGGGCTTGTTAGGAATACCACTCCTCATTTGGAAAATGAGTTGAGAGCGTACTTGGGGGTGTACAACCCAAGGCTATTATGATGTAGGTGTTCTACCACATGATTATTCAGGGTCATCGATGGGAAGACGAGTGGGCAATAGGAGGGTTTGATATAACCCTATATGATTGCACGTTAAGGTTGAGCTCCCTAATGAGATCCTAGGGTCGTGATATGCTCTCCTGTGTGTTTGGGTATCCTATTTGTAGATATGGGGTTGTATATGTATAGCTCCCCCATGAGATTTTGGGTCGAGATGTGCTCCTCGATGTGGTTGCAGATTGAGACATGTTCCCTAATGATATTCCCTCTAATGACGATCAATGATAACATTTCGGGTAACATCTCATTGGAAAATATTATAGGTAGTAGGCTAATGGATAGAGGGAGGTAACTTGATCTCTCCTTTGGTAACAAATTCTTCTTCTTCTCGATTCAAATATGTTCAACATATGAGAAGGAACAATCAAGAGATAAGCATGAATAATCAAAGGATAGATTGAGATGTACAATAATGAATTGTGATGTTGACACACTTTAGATGGACATGGCACAATGACTACATGACAAAAATGATCAGTGATAATACGTAATGACACTTGAAAATTTTAGAATGGCATATTGATTGATGGACAAATATTAGCACGTGGAATTCCCCCTAGTTAATAGGGAGAGTTAAGTTTTCCAACTGTGGTCAAATTCCACCTTGGAAAACTCAAATGATTGATATTATTATTTGATTAGATTATTTTTTGAGAGGACCAAAATTGACCTAAAGATCACCCAATTTAGTCAAGTGGAATTTGAGTTATGAAATATTTTATTCATACATGAATTTTGGAATCGGTCGGCCCTAATCACATGGGTAACTACTTAGATTGGCCTTAACTGTAAACGGATCCTCATGAAATCCTATAAATAGAAGAGACCTCAAGCTCATTTGGACACATTCTATCAAACTATCGTCTCTCCTCTTATTGTCATGGCTCGCATAGGTTCAAGAAAAGGAGTTCACTCAAGGGTCCGAAATCACAAGTGTAATGTTCGGTCTGACTTATGGTTTTTTCATCCTCGGACGCTCGCAAAATAACTAGAAAATATAATACTTGAACATTGGCACACAGGAATATGTCTGCATCTAGGGAGCTTTGGACATTGTCACAATGAGTTATGAGAGCATTCACGGCGTGAGTGTATGATCGGGTTATATTAGTCCCTGAACGCTCACACAAAGTAGTCCTGAGAGCATCAATGATGCCATAGATCCTCGCACAAGAGTCTTATGAGATAGTGTAGGGCTTGAATTAAGTTTGGGAATGTTTGACCCCACACATTGTCATCGAGTTCATCTAGGAGTTTCCAGATCTATATTGGACATTGTCATCTAATTAAGCAGAGAGCATCAAGATCTGCTATAGATGCTCAGACAACTCCTCCTCGCATTTAGGACTCATGGATGGGAATTTTTTATTTGAAATATTCTACTTAGTTATAGTGGTGTTCAGTAGTATTCAAAAGTTGATTATAGTTAGTGACAACATGGTTCAACCATCAAAATCAGGGTTTTGTTTCCAAGCATGATTAGAGTTGTTTCATGGATATCATAATTATTTTGTTGCATAAATGAAGTTATGGATCATTGTATTCTCTTTTGTTGAATTATTTGATGTTGATCTAAGAAGAAGAATATTTTCAAGGGTTTCCCCATAGTGGGTTTTTCCCTAGTCTCAGACCAATCTTGGTGTCTTTATGTGTATGCATTCTTTTCTTCTATTGTTCCTTTATGTTCTGATGCATTAATGATGAGGGTGATGTTGTTCTTTTTATATAATTTCATATGCTGATGAATAATGGTGTATATCTAAATAATGTTATGATGATATATGGTGAACTTAATGTAGTAATGAATAAATGTAATTATCAAAGAAAAGAACAATGTACCCCTATTAAAAAATTAACAGAATACACATTTGTTGCTTGACCCTCAGTAATTATAAGAGGGAAAAGGAGAAGTTTGTAGCCCTTTTCCATTGATGTCAAAGGGGGAGAGTAATGTGTGATGGACCATGCAAAGGAGAGAAATCCATTTGTGGCTCATGATAGGAGAAGTGTGGAAGTAGAATGAGGATTGGCCATTAATGTGGAGAAATAATGAGGAGTTTCCATCAATGCCAAAGGGGGAGATTATTGGACAGATGACATTGCCTAGATAGCTATTTGAAATGAGTGTGTTGGAATTGATGTGAACAACCATGGGAGAGCTGTGTTGGACAATTTCCGTTGGCTAACAGTTGGAAAGTCTGTTGGCATTGATGTCAACTAAATTGGCATGGATGTTGGGTGGAAACAGATTTGCTTGATGTTTCAAGCTCTAGGGGAGCTTGTAATACCCTCCTCCCACATTTAACCATGTTAACTAGTCTACACTAATAAACATGTGATGAGGGGCTACTAAAATCTTATTCAAATCCCCATGTATAGTTAAGGAAGTGGAACCAACACAAAACAACCAACCTGACCTTTTGCACATGTCATAGAATCTACTTGAGCCAACCAACCCTTTTAGGTGATAAAACCCTGAGACAACTTGACACTTAACCTCCCTAGGGACATGCTCACTCCCATTCCATGTGCATGCATGCAACTAGGGCCCTCCATTTGCTCTCATACCATGGGCATGCAAGAAATTGGGGTAATTTTCAACCAGTTTTGATCTTGCAACTTCAGATTATGTGCCACATTTTCATGGCCACGACTCATGCCACTATCTAGAACTCCATGAAACGTTCAAGAATGAAAATTATTATCAAAGCAATAATAAAAATGTAAATATTTGAACAAAGACTTGATTGGATCGCTACTAGTGGTGACAAGAATTTCCTCAAACATGTTACAAATATGCAATCTATGGGTCATAAAAATAGATATGAGCATAGGGGTCTCATAATTATTTGAGAATCGCTAAGAAGCATTCATGCCTTATCACATTAGTTGCATTATCATATACTAGTTCATATATTCATTTTTTATTCATTTACAAATCAAAACATGATGAAACCCATACATCATCATTGTCATAAAGCATACTCATAACCAACACATACACAACAAAAATAATAAGGATAGATCAACCATAAATGCCACAAATGAACTAGTACATTTAATCATAAAATACCCAGAAAAGGAACTCTTATTAATGAATGCAAAAATCAACCAAATTGGGGACTTCCATGAACCACCTCACCATAGATTGTCTAAAGAAAATATTTCTTTAAACCAATCACCACCGTGCCATATTCCAAGCATGAATGGGGGACTCATAACCAAAACTCAATGAGGGCTTCCCAAGGCTACACAAACTCATCCTCATCAATAGAGGCAGGCTTTAGTGCAATCCTCACTAGATCACTATGCCAAAACAAACATGGATGCAACCAAATTTCTCCACCTACACCATAAGGAATTTTCCTATCTCCTAATCTCTAGGCTTTACCACAAACCACACTAGATCACTAGCCCTTAACTAAGACTATAGTATTTTCGCTTTACTATATATCCCATCTAGGGATTCCTAGGCCTAATCAAGACTCCACCCTCTAGGCTTTACCATATATCCCATCCTAAGATTCCTAAGACTGATGGAGAGCCCCCACCTCTAGGATTTATGATATATCCCATCAAATGTAGGTGGCTTGGATTTCTTAAGATCATCTGGAAAATATCCCTTGTCACTCCTCTTGTAAGGATGATAGCAGTGACAATTATGGTGCTTGTCAAAACCAAAATTATAAGAGTACACGTCTCCATAACCTTTCCTATCGAGAGTGTCCCAGAGCTTGTCATCTCTAACCATCTCATCCCCATCTGACCCATGCCCACGATGAGATATACTTCCACATGTGCCATTAATTCTTTCCTCTTATCAACGGTTGATCCGAAGTGGTCCCCGTCTCTGCAATTCTAGAGAACCCTAAAGGATTACTTCATTAGCTTCTGTTTGTATCTCCTATGCCTACATGATTCTATCATTATCTACTTTGCAACTTCTTAACTCTTCCTTCAAGCTTCTTGATGTGTCTACTAAGTCAGAAGAGTGCTCGACACCACACTGCTCATCTTATCCATAGGAAGAATCTCTTGATCTCTAGCCTACCATCCTGCTAATCATCTTTGATCTCTTTCCTGTCACACATACCATGTCATCTAAACCAAAATATAAATATAATCAACATACCTTGGTGTAGTTTGTGTAGGATATCTCATCTGAAAGGTAAATCGGATTATCACAATACATGTATAACATAATCATAATAGCAATAGGTATCATTCTAACCATAGTCCAGTCATCAATGCATGACCATATCAACCACAAATCATGATCTCATGCATGAAAACTAGACCCATATCAATGTATGAATTATCAACATATGCACAACGTGCATGCATATGAAATACATACAACACTCACATGCATAACTAGTGCATAACCAAACTATACTCATGATAAGCACATCCAACAACACAGCATCAACTTCCACTTGGCGTCACAAATACAACCATGACCAACACCATACATATGAAACAAGTACACTAACCACATTCATAAGGAATACATGTGAAAAGTACATGAATGCATGACCAACACACTGGCCATCCTGTGCAAGGGGTGAACCACACTTTGATACCACTCTGTAACACCCTCCTCCAACATATACCCAAGTTAATTGGCCTATTGTGATAAACATGTGATGAGAGGATACTACAATCTAATTCAAATCCCCATGTACAATTAAGGAAGTGGAACTGACACAACACAACCAATCTAACCTTCTACATGTCACAGAAAGTATAGGAGCCAACCAACCCTTCCAGGTGATCAACACCTTAGAAAACTTTACACTTCACTACACTAGAGCCTCAGTCACTCCCATGCAATAGGAATGCATATGACTGGGGAGCTCCAATTGCTTTCATAGTATGGGCATCTAATCGATAGGTCTTTTTCGACTAGCTCTCAGCTTGCGACCTTGGATTCTAAGCCAAATTTTTAGGGCCGAGACTCAGGCCACTTCCCAGATCTCCGTGAAACCTTTAGGAATGATAAGTAACATCAAAACAATGATACAAATGAAAATAGTTGAAAAAAGACTTGACTAGGGCCCTACTAGGCAAGACAAGGATTTCGTGAGACATGTCACCAATATGCAATCTATAGGTCATAACAGCATATCTGAGCATAGGGGTCTCATACGTATCTAAGAATCGCTAAGAAGCATTGATGTCTTATCACATTAGTTTCATTATCATCTACTAGGCCATATATCCATTGTTCATTCATTTATAAATTAAAACATGATGAGACCTATACATCATCACTATCATAAAACATAATCATAGCTAGCATATAAGCAACAAAAATAATAACTATACATTAGCAATAAATTTTGCATATTAAATAGTAAATTTACTCATAAAATACCAAGAAAGGTAACTCTTATTAATCAGTGCAAAAGCCAACTAGGTTTTGGACTTCCAAGAACCACCCAGCCATAGATTCGCTAAAACAAATATTTCTTTTAGCCAATCACCCTCATGTCATATTCCAAGAATGAATTTGGGACTCATAATAAAAACTCAATCAGGGCTTGCGGAGGCTACAACATGTCACTCGCATCAATAGAAATTTTCTTTACAGTAATCATCACTAGATCACTTGGCCAAAAAACGCGTGGATGCCATTAGATTTCTCCACCTACACCGTGATGAATTTTCTTGTCTCCTAGCCTCTAGGATTTACTGCAATCCACACTGGATCACTAGGCCCTAAGCGAGACTCCAGCCTCTAGGCTTTACCATTTTCCCATCACGAGATTCCGAGGCCCAATCGAGAGTCCACCTTCCAACACTTACCGTATATCCCATCCCAAGATTTTTAGGCCTCATGGAGAGAACCCACCTCTAGGATTTACCATATATCCTACCATTCACTAGTAAACAGTTCCTAGGCCCATCGAGGTAACACAAAATATAGCTTTACCACAACCCATAATTTATTTAGGGGTCACTAGGCCATGTATTATTTTTTTCAAGGACCACCTCACTTGGCTTCAAATCCATCGGACAATCTAGCTCAACCGAAAACATGAGAAACCATCACACCATGGCTATCCAAAAATGGTAAGGTGATGTTGAAAATCACTATCACACCTAGAAAACGCCATTCCCATGATAACAAGAGAACCAAGAACACACATGCATAACCATGCATGCTAAATCTAACAAGGAAATCACACATGAAAATAGATACCTGCAAAATATTGTGTTGTAGTTGCTAGATCCTACTCTTCCTTTCTCGATCCTTTCTTTCCTTTCCCTTCTTTTCTCTTCTTGATCTAATCCTGAAGTGATCTATTAAAACTCTAAGTGTCCAAGAGTGAGAGAGAGAGAGAGCTCCAAAACTGAATTGACGAAAGGTACCAACAGATCTTCAGAAGCCCTTTTATTAATGAGGCCTTTATTTTCTTCAATTTTACATTCTTTTCCTTCATTTTCCTCCTCACCTGCAACCTGTGACCTTTCACATTCCTTTTCCCCTAATTTCCATTATTTCCATAAAGAAAATGCCAATTAATGCCATTTTTCCTTTTTAAAGCCTTTTCCATTACCTTTTCCAATTTCCTTAGCCATAATAAATCAAATGAACAACCACACTAGGATGTTTTTCCCAACATTCAACTTGGAATAAGTGTCCCATAACCATGGTTATTACTTTATCTTTATTAACTTTATTTACATGGAATTTTCACCATGGCTGTTACAGAGTGCCCCTAATTTTTGCAGTATTTTGTAGAGAATCATCATAGTAGCAATCTTATTGGAGATGCCATAATATGATGAATAATATGATTACTATGGATGGGTATCCTAATACGGGAGGAGATTCTACCTCAATATATCAGCTTACATACTTTTGTATATGAAACATTTAGATGGTGCTCAGAAAGATCTTTCCAATTATATATTGAAGTCTACAAATGACCTCCTAGTTTCAGAGATAGAGCCATTTAAAGTTGTTTGACTCAAGTCAAAGGTCATAAAAGTTAAAGGTGGTTGGAGACCCTTTTTGGTGATTCACTAAAGTTGGAAAAGAAGAAAAACCCAACAATAATGATAAAAGAGAAGAAAAATTTGGACTAAGCTGACTTGGTGTGACAGCAGAGTAGTAGCAAGCATTCCCATTGGCCATAGGTGGATCCCACCCTACAACTTGGCTCAGTAGAAGGTTACTCATGGTATAGCCTTGAAGGATTTGATATAGTCCTCAAACAAATTGAGCGGGATGACAGCAGTAGATGACGGCTTCTTGGTGAAGGCATCTCGACAAATGTACCCTAAAGGTTTGCAAAGGGCACTCAATGTTATGTGCCACGAGATAGGCATTGGGACATGGAGGAAAAGTGCGAACCTATTGGAGTTGAGAGGGAGGTCTCTACTCCAACAACTCGGCCACTGAGGGCTAGCCTAGAAGGATAATAGAGTTTGAATCAAAGAGCTTCATCCTAGAGGATAGTTATGAAATGGCTTGGACCCTTGAAAATATTTAATAAAGTAAATCGGTGCAAAAAAGGCCTCAAGGCGCTTTCTCTCACCTTTGACATAGGACGTGGTAACATATTATTGGTAGGTGATGATGTGAGAACCATCCAATGGCAGTGTGATAGATGGAAGGAGGTTTTGGAATTTTCTAGTACCCAAAAGGCCCATTTTGGGTGGAAATGTGGACCAACCACATTTTGGCATGTGACGTAGGTGACATCAGTCTGATGTCATCCTACTGGTTGTAGCCCGACAATGGTTTCACGTACACAAAGTGAAAGAGTTAGGTAGTGGGAGTAGAGACACGTTGGAATTGACAACTACGTAGGCAAAGACCAATGATAAGTGAGGGAGTGGACCCCGCCAGACAGCTCAACCTATAAAGGGAAGCTTGATAGTTTTGTAATGGTGCACAAAGAGGAAGTGCTAGGTTGCAGGCATCAGGTTGACGACATTTTTTGATAGAACATAATCCAATTAAAAAGGCGTTGAGCCGACCCGATGGGATAGCTATGCCTACCAAGAGAAGTTGAATGATTTTATAGAAAATGCATGTGAAAGTGCGAGGGCTTGGGAGCTTGGGAGGTATGAGATGTGTGTCAGATGAAGGCGTATGCAACAAGTAAATACTAAGGGTATGTGAGTAGTTAATAAAGGGAAATAAGCCCTCAAAAGCCTTAAACAAGTTAAGCACCTCAAGGCTTAAACCAGTGGTAACAACACCTAGTCCCATGGCAAGAAAACAAGTAAAGGTGATAAAAAAAGGAGCTAAAGGAAAAAAATTGATGGAATTTGTAACATTTTCAATTAAAATTAAAAGGGCTAAGAAAGTTTATATTTGGTAGCTCTTTTGATATATATCTTGTGGCCCTTGTTATGAATGAGTCAACAACTTATTTGGAAATGCAGTTTTCGCAAGGCCTCTGAGTCTATAGAAAAGTGCTTAGGAACTAGAATGAATGAGTTGACTGTTGGGTTGTGTTATATTCTTTCCACGACTAACCTAAGTGGTGAACCGGGGGGTTAGAGGGGGGGCGGAGCCCGCCCTTCGTTGCGCCGATTGCGCAGGGGGGGGTCACAGGGGGGTTTGAGGGGGGCGGGTAGCCCCCCTCTACGGCATTCGGGGCAGCGCCCCGAGAATTATTTTT
>APFE030168110.1:0-24671 GCA_000404065.3 Pinus taeda
ATTAGATGTTTTGAAAAGAGAAAAACTTCATGTTAAACTCTCAAAATGTGAATTTGGCAAAACATCTCTAAATTATTTAGGTCATATAGTAGGGGGTGGTGAATTGAAGATAGATCCCTCTAAAGTGGCAGTCATTATAAACAGGCCTACATCCAAGTCTGCTACAGAAGTGAGAAGCTTCTTAACTGCAGCACAGTATTGGAGGAAGTTCATCTCTAACTTTTCCTCAATTGCAACTCCCTTGCATGCCTTAACAGGATTGAACAAGGTGTTTCAGTGGGGAGACAAACATCAGAAAGCCTTTGACACCTTGAAAGAAAAGATTAGTACAACACCTGTACTAGCACTGCCTGATCTACAAAGACCATTTAAGATCCAAACAGATGCCAGTGACTATGCCATGGGAGCAGTGTTGACATAGCGCGGTAAACCCATATGGTAAACCCATATGTTATCATTATGAGACTTTTAATCCTGCAGTAGTTAACTATCCTACATATGATAAAGAATTGTATGCATTAGTTCAGAGTGTGAAAAAGTGGAAACATTACTTAATGGGCAAAGAGACAGTAATACATATTGATCATCAACCACTTCAAAATCTACACTCCCAAACTAAGTTGCAACAATCAAGACACTATAGATGGATGGGTTTTCTACAACAGTTTCATTTAGTCATCAGATATAAAAAGGGCATACACAATAAAGTTGCAAACATGATATCTAGACCCATTATAAATGTATCTATTATACTTAAGCATAATTATGTGTTACATGAGAGCTACATTGAACAATATGCTCAAGATATAGATTTCAAAGATGTATATGCAACTTTAAGTCAAGGCAAAAGAGTAGAAGAATTGGACTACCATGTAAAGGACTGACTCTTATACCATTGTGGGAAGTTATGCATTCCACAAACTGAGAGAGTAAAGATAATTCGAGAAGCACACACTTATCTAATATTAGGTCACTTTGGGGTAAGTAAAACAGTTGCACAGCTGCAAAGATTTTGTTATTGGCCAAAATTGAATGAGACAGTTTCTAGATATGTAAGAGGGTGTACTATCTGTGCTAAAAGCAAGCCCATCAATAGGAAACTAGGCTTGTACACTCCATTACCAGTTCCTTCTCACCCTTGGGAAAGTGTTTCCATGGATTTTGTTGGAGGACTGCCTAAATCTAGGAAAATTCATGATTATCTATATGTTGTTATGGATAGGTTCAGCAAAATGTGTATTTTGATACCTTGTAATAAACAGATTACAGCTGAACAAATTGCAAAAATGTTCTTTGAACATGTATGGGTTCATTTTGGATTACCCACTTCCATTGTATCTGATTGAGACACATGGGGAAGTATTGGTCAAGTCTATGGGAACTGATGGACACCAAATTGAAGAAAATCACAACTTTTCATCCACAAACTGATGCCCAGATCGAAGTAGTCAATAGGACAGTGATCCAGTTACTTAGAGGATATTGTAACAAGCATCCTAAGCTTTGGGATGAACATTTTTGTTATGTGCAGCATGCTTACAACAAAGCAAAACATTCCTCTACACAAAGATCTCCTTTTGAGACCTGTTTTGGTTTCACACCAAGGTCTCCTTTGGATTTTGTCTTTGGTAAAGACACCACAGTTGAGGGACACAATGATGTGGACAGGGCAACTAGGTTCATTGAACAAATCCAAGAGATCCACCAGGCAGTACAGGAACAATTGGAAAAGATCCAAGCCAAATACAAGGCAAGGCATGACAAGCATCAAATGGAGCATAGTTTTCCAAGTTGGTGACCAAGTCTTGCTGTACATCAGCAAGGACAGGATGCAGGGTGAAGGTAAAAAGCTAAAGCCTATCAGGTATGGACCTTTTAAGATACTTGAGAAGATTGGTGAGAATGCTTTTCACCTTGATCTACCATCTTACATGCACATCTACTCAGTCATGAATGTAGATTGCTTGAGGCTATTTGAACCTTCACTAATTGAGGATCCTGAAGAGCAGAGTCAATTGCCTTAGATTGATGACCTGCTACCTGAATATCTTAATGAATTGCAGGAAGACACAGTGCTGGACAGGAAGGTGAGGGCGACGCGCAGGGGAGATGTTGAGTACCTTAGAATTGGGATCAAGGGTTCAAAGCTGAGCAGTGCAAAGTGGATAGAGATTGGACAAGTGAGACAATTGTACCCTCACTTAGTCGATGCTTGTAAACCAAATTTTGGTGATCCAAAAGCTTTTTCAGTGGGAAGGCCATGATTCGAATTGGATCCATGAAAAATAATCAAATTTCCATGACTGTATCAAGTTGAGACAGACTTCAAATTTATGGATAAAGAGCGATCAAGAAAACCTCTAGACGGTAGCAGTTTGTAGCCAGCAAGGAACGACGAGGACCTTGATCAAAGCGCGCTGACCGAGGCCCATGGAGACTACGCAGGAGGCAAAACTAGCACTTGGGAAGCCCAGATCGGGAAACAGAGGGCATTTCTGATGCACGCTTAGCACTAATCGCGCATCACTGGGAAAAACCCCTCGAAAAGGAAAAGCCCCGAGGTGCACGGTTGCATGGGAAGCCAAGAAATCGTGGGGAAAGCGCTAAGGCAAAAGGCGGGTCCCGTGCCCCAAAACTAGTGGTATATCGGAGGCATCCTTGGGTGGTAAGTGGATTTGGAGAAAAACGAGCGATTCCATTTAGCGCCTGATGCGTGTCTGGCGGATGAGAGAGAAAACTGCTTCTCATCACGCACTGACGGTCAAGCAAGTCAACCACGTGAAATGAGCGAATTTCGTAGGATCTGGGGGCTCCATATTTGACGATGGATATTGCGCCTCATGGAGGAACCAGATTTGTCAGGGGATTAAGCCGCAACACATAAGAATTTGACGTCCAATTTGACCACTGATTTGGGAGATGAGTCATTCCACAATGTAACCAAAACTACCGAATCGTTGAGGACGAGCTGGCGCAGTTCGTGAGAGGACAAGTGGCCACTCCCTGTGAGACGTTGGCGAAGACGCAGAGACAGGGAACTCCAAGAGAATAACAATAGGCAAACTGAAGGAGCGGAAGAGGAAGCGAGCAGTCATGAGACAGATTGGATTTTAGCCATGAATAGCTAGAGAGCAGAACAAGGACAAAAAAGAACAAGGAAAGGGAGCACTGTAAGAAAGAAAAAGATAGTGAGACTGAGAGACATAAAGGACAATAAAGCAAGAAGCAGAAAACAAAGAGCCGAGCTGACCATAGGCAGCATCGAGTAGACATAAATCTTGAGAGGTTCAAGCAATCCCTAAGAGGATCTATCAGGAATTGAGCACCACATTAGGCTCCTCCCATTAAAGACCAGAGAGGTCAAGATTTGGCAAGGAAAAGAGTCTATGCACTCTAGTGGCTTGGGGGATCCTAGAACCACCCTACCAAACATTCTCTATTTCAGGAGACTCAAATTGAGCTCCTCATTGTAAACCTCTGCTTTAAAGCACAATAAAAGAAGGCCACCACTAAAAGCTGGACCAGATATGTAGCCTTGAAGAGTAGGGTGAACTCCTTATTAATTGTTGTGTTCTTACATTTGCTTACTATGTTTTCCTTACTGTTTTCCATATTTCCAGTTTCTGTGTATTTTGCAATCTGATCAATCCGTTGCCTAAAATAACATAGACACATGCCAGCACATGAGTCTGTAATACCTTCATATAATAATTATTTAACTGAGGTCAAATACGAGTGATTTTCAGATCATGCACTAATGGTTGTTCCACTGGCATCACAACAAACTTGAAAAAGTTTGCTAAAATTCGGTAGTCTTAGGACTAGTCTTTCAGTGCTTCTTCTTCAAAAGCTGAAAACTCCTTTCAACCGATTCTGTCCAATGGAAAGGTTGATTTTCCTTTTTAATGGTGTTTACCATAGGTGAGCAAATACCACTAAAATTCTTAATAAACTTTCTGTAAAAACCGGCCAGTCCATGAAAACTTTGTACCTCAAACAATTTTTTGGGAGATGGCCAGCCAACTATGGCTGCAATCTTTTCTGGGTCCATCTTCAACTCATTCTCAGAAATTACAAAACCTAAATAAATCAATTCTTTCCTGAAAAATGAACATTTTTTCAAATTTATCAGTAGTTTTTCTTGTTGCAATTTTTCTAGCACATACCTGACATGCCGAAAATGTTCTTCCTTAGTCTTGTTGAAAATGAGTATATCATCCAGATATACAATCACGAATTTTCCGATAAATGCCTTCAATACTTCGTTCATAAAATGCATGAACGTGCTAGGAGCATTTCTCAGGCCAAATGGCATCACCAGCCACTCGTACAAGCCTTCATTTGTCTTGAAAGTTGTCTTCCACTCATCACCTTCTCGAATACTGATATGGTGATAACCACTTTTTAGATCTATCTTTGAAAAGTATGTCGCTCCGCTAATACAATCCATCATATTGTCCATTTGAGGTAAAGGGAACCTATATCTGATGGTGATCTTATTTATCACCCTGGAAATGGTGCACATCTGCCATTCACCTCTTTTCTTGAGAGCTAAAATGGTGGGAACAACACAAGGACTCAGACTCTCTCGAATCAATCCTTTGTCTAGCAACTCCTGTACTTGTTTTCTGATCTCCTCATTGTCCTTTGGATTCATTCGCTAAGCAACCTTATTTGGAAAACTAGCTCTCGGAATGAAATCGATGTGGTGACTAATGCTCTGCTTCGGTGGCAATTCGTCCAGTAGATCATCTACTACAATATCACTAAATTCCTGCAACATGTCCTGTATCTCCATAGGCAAATCGGTAATATCGATATGCAGAAATACTACTTTGGGTTTTCGTAAAACTGCATAGTTTATCTCATTTTCCTTAACCTATCGCAGAAACCCCTTTCCGTCTATCAAAAATGTTTTAGGCTCGCTGGTCTCTGCAGCATTTTCCTCCTTCATCGGAATAAGCATGTGCTTTATCCCATCCTTAACAAACTTATAACAATTCTTTTCCCCATCATGGATGACCTTTCTATCATATTGCCATGGTCTGCCCAACAGAATGTGGCACACATCCATAGGCAGAATATCACAAATCACCTTGTCCTTGTATTTTCCAATGTGAAACTCCACCTCACACTGCTCATCAACCAGTAGTTGGTGTCCCTTTTTCAGCCAAGACATCTTGTATGGAGTTGAGTGTTTAAGCTTCTTCAAGCCCAATTTCTCCACCATTTCAGTGGCTACTGGGTTATTAGTGCTTCCTTATCTATAATAAACTTGCAACATTTTCCATGTGACTTGCACACAGTCCGAAACAATGCTTTCTGTTGCGTCTCGTCAGTCACTTCCTTAGTTGTTTTCAACAAAACCTTGTTCAACACCAAGGCCTCACCTGTCTTAGGCATGTTCTCCACCTCATGTAGCGGTGCCTTTTCTGTATCGGGTTGAGCAATATAAGCTGTTCATTGCCCAACGTGCTCATCTTCAGGACATTCAAAAGACTAGTGCCCCCATTTATGACACTTGTAGCACTGGTAGGCATTTCCTCTACCCCTGCCAATACCACATCCATGCTGGTATGGCCTTCCACCTCTAGTGCTACTTTCTCCCTTTGTCTGTCCAAAGGTATTTGAACTGTTGCCTCCTTCATTACTGATGGCAGTTTTACCTCTGCCAAAGGACTATCCCTTTCTTCTGGTGAAACCACGTCCTTTTCTTGAATTTTTCTTCCTGGTAATCTTTTATTCCGCCTTCAAAGCACACTGATATGCATCCTCTATAGTCTTCGAGGAAAGAATGTTGATCTCATCTAGGATTTCCATCCATAGACCATTCACATACCTTGTTGTTTTCTCAGGGGTATCTTCAACATACCCAACCCTCAAATTCACTTTATAGAATTCTTCTGTGTGTTCTCTGACAGTAATCCCTCTCTGTCTTAGATTCTACATCTGCCTGTAAAGGGAAATTCGGTAATCTGTTGGCAGAAATTTTCTTTTCATCTTGGCAATCATCCTATCCCATTTTTTAATCAAAGGTTTGCTCAATCTCCTTCTTTCTGTTTGCACACTGTCCCACCACAGTGTTGCATGTCCTTTCAACTTGGTAACAACAAACCTGGCTTTCTTGTCCTCACTAACTTCCTCATATTTGAAATATTTGTCCAACTCGCTTATCCAGTCTAACAAGGCTTCTGTGGAAAAGTTTCCATCGTAATTAGAAAGTTATCGTCTTGGTTTGCTGCTAGCCATCAAAACTGATTTCAACAGTTTGATTTCTGGTGCCTCATCTTCTGACCCATCTATCGTTGCCACTATTTTACCTTCACTGTCATATCCACCTTCAGGATCCCTATGCCTTATGGCTTTCACTGCTGCCAAGCGAGTTGATAGATTTCGAATTTCGTCTCGCAGTCCTTCATCTACTGCTCCCCTTGCAAGTCTGCCCCAACCTCTTCTTCCTACCTCCATTTTCACTCAGGAAGAGTAACTGCTCTAATACCACAAATTGATGGTTGTTATCTCAACAAACCACAATGTTGTTACAGGATGAACAACAAATATTTTCTCTCACAGCAAACTACAGTGTTGTTACAGACCCTCTCAGCAAACTACAATGTTGTTACAGACTCTCACAGCAAACTACAATGTTGTTACAGGCTCTCACAGCAAACTACAATTTTGTTACAGACTCTCACAACAAATTACGGTGCTGTCATAAACTCTCACAACAAACTATGGTGCTATTACAGACTCTCACAACAAACTACGATGTTGTTACAGGAAGAACACATTGTTTTTTTTTCAATCACGTAGTCTGTAAAAACACAGTTTAAATATCCCTTCATAACTCCCAAACAAAGGATCCTTTTGGGAAATCGCTCGTGATTTACCAAATAGACCACAATTTAAACAAAACCCAGATGCCATAATTTTCAAAATTGGTCTTCCTTTGATCAGAAATTGACCCATAAAATTGGTGATGGTTTTCCTTTATGAATTTTCTTTCTTCTGTTTGTTGGATACAGAGTGCTCTATATTCTCAAATCTGAAATGTAAAATGATTCTTTCCAATAGACAATCTTGGATGCAAAAGTACTAGATTAAAATATTAACTGAATATGATTCTTCGATTCTCATTTAAATGTAAATAACAGAGAAAACATAGTGCAAGAATTCCTCATTCAACACATCGATTTAAAGACCAAATCAATTTCAATCTCCTGATATTAATATTTTGGTTCATAAACCTCACAAACACATAAGAAAATAGCTATCCCACACACACTTATAGATTCAATTTGATGCTACAAAAACCACTGGTCTAAGAAATGTTGTTCAATTAACTTCAATCTCACACTGAAATTTACAGCCCCCAAAAATGTTCCTCCTCTCTCCTTCAAAAACTCAAAATCCACTGTCCCATAAATGAATTCATGGATGTGAACCAATTTTCTTTAGCCCTAATTGCCTACTAACTATAAAATCATTTCTTTTAGCTAGATATTCCTAACTAATCTTAACTAAACATCAAAAACTTTTCAAAAATAAACTTTAAAATGTTCTAGACTTGACATGTGACCAATCCATCACATTGCTAGGCTCTTGGACTGGCTTTAATAACTTATCACTTTTTATGTGCTCGACCTAATGCACATGCCTTAAGGTGTCAAACAAATATGATGAGAGATAGACTAATTCTATAAGTTTACGAGATAAGAAGGAATGAGTGAAAATAGGAATGAAGATTTATTGAGAGATTCATTGAAGTATTTGGAGAGCTTATAGGAGATGGATATGGATATATTGAGGATATAGTCGAGGAGATTATGGTCGCCTATGGTTATATAAGGGACCATTTGTATAATAGTTGCAACACTCAAGGATTGATGAATTAATATAATTTTTCTCCTCTATAGAATTGTGTAAAATGTCACTTGGTGTCTCATGCTTTGCTTAAGTTTGTAATTAGTTTGATATGTGTTTTTGTTAGCTATGCCACTATGATTGTCATCATATATCATCTCCCAAGATTACTTCATAATTTATAGATTCTTCTATATTCATAAGGATATCTCTATTTACAATAATGTGGTTGTTGTAGACACTATCCAAAATACATACCTTCTTTGAAACCCTAATAAATTAATCTCAAGCGAAAAATAAAGTGCACACTTCTCAAATTTTCTCCAAAATGATTAGTTTGTCCCTCATTTTTTCCTCCACAACTGTGTTCATAATGGCCAAATATTCTACAATAAAGACATTGAGCTTGGCTTTTTCTAGTTCATTATCCCTAGCTTTGTTATTTGTATAAAACCTTTCTTCCTCTATTTAATTTCCCTATTCCTTATCCATGAGTTCCCGAAATTTTAGAATTTCTTCATAGAATAAATTATTCTCAGCTTCAAGGCATTTATCTCTCTAAATATTGGCCTTTTCAAGTATTTTCCAGCAAATATATTCATCCTTTGCTCACAAGATTGAAGAGACCCCTTAAGCTTAGATGCAAACAATTTAAGCAATTTTTTGATCTCTTATATATTTTTCATAGAATTTTATTTGATTCACATTTTCCATAATTCTAGTGAAAAAATACTTTATAGATTATGGCAAAGATCCTCACGCTCTTCTAAGATATTAAAATTTATTAATTTTTTCCTCATTTAACTTTTAATATGTTTGTGGCACTAAGAGACACTTTACAACCCAATATGGGGGCTATGTTGTAGTGTACTTAAATGGGTGGAAGCATTAAAATGTTTGTTCAATATGGGAGAGATGTTCTAGTTGTCGTAAATGAGTGGAAACATTGAAATGTAGAAGATGTTGTAGTGTCAATAAAATGAAGCATTAGATCAATAATAATAATAAAGCATAATGTTTAATCAATTAAAAAGTAATAAAAATAACAATAAATTGATTTAATTTAATTTGTTATATTGTAATATTGTTTATATTAAAAAAATTACAAACAAATTAGAAACAAAAATTATAAGATACATCTCACATCAAATTTTTTTTAAATAATAATTAAACCAAATTAAATTTAAATAAATACTAATTATAATTAAATTTAAATTAAACAATGGTAGTAAAGTATTGAGAAGTCTGCAATTAATTTAACTGTGTATAGGTATTGATCCTACTTCTATGGAACTCGAATTTACTTCTTGACAAGGCTTTTCTCAAAATGTTTGCATCATATTCCTCTGTCGAAATGTATTGCAACAACATGATCCTCCTCTACACACAATCTCGTAGATGGTGGTACCAGATATCTATGTGTTTGGATCGATCGTGAAAAACTAGATTCTCAGAGAGTTTGATACAACTCTAATTGTCATAGTAAATCACAGTACGATCCATCATCTGACCAAATAACCCAACAAGAATCTTCTCATCCATATAGCCTCACAAGTTGCTTGAATGGAAGTCATGTACTCTGCTTTTGCTGAGCTGAGTGCTACAGATCTCTGCTTCCTGTTGTACCAAGAAATTATTGTTGACCCAACACTGAAAATTCCTCATGATGTGCTCTTCTGGTCTAATGGACTTCCCACCCAATTTGCATCTGTGAAGCCTTGCAACTTCACTCCTTCTGTCCATTTGTACTAAAGTCCAAACTGAGTGGTGCCTCTGAGGTACCGTAGTACATGTTTAGAAACACTCCAAAGTAATTTGGTCAGTCAAACCATGGCTTGGCTCAATTGGTTGACCGCATAACACATGTTCAGTCATGTGTTCACCAGATACGTAATTGAACCCACCAACTGCATGTACACAGTAGAATCCACTTCCTCACCTGAAGTGGCATCCTCTTTCTTCCAGTTGGTCATTGGAGGAGACTTCATGGGATTCCACACGTTCATGTGAAACTCCTAAAATATCTCATTGGCATACTTGCCCTAAGAGACAAACAATTCCCCTTATCCTTAACATAATTCCAAACTGAGGAAATAGTGCATCAAAGCCATGTCCTTCATTTCGAACTCTCTTGCAAGTTTCTCCTTGCAATAACTGATAAGTTGTTCATCATCGGTCAAAATAAAGTCATCAACATAAAGAACAATAATCAACAATTTACCTTCTACCAGAATGTGGTAAAGGTTTGCATCTGCTTCACTTTTGGTGAAGCCCAATCCGGTGAGGTAGTTATCAATCTTGGTGTACGAAGCATGGGGTCTTGCTTCAACCCATATAGCGCTCTCTTGAGTCTGCACACATGTGACTCTCTGTTGAATGTCTCAAAACCTTTAGGTTGTTCAATGTGGACCTCCTCCTCAATAAATCCATTGAGGAATGTTGTCTTCACATCCATCTGGTGGATCTTCCACCCCGTCTGTGCAGTCAGAGCAAGAATTGATTTGATGGAAGAGTACCTCGCTACAGGAGCAAAGGTCTCCTCATAGTCAATCCCTTCCACCTGAGAGTACCCCTTGGCCATGAATATGGCCTTGTGCTTCTCGATGCTTCCATATGCTGCATGATTTAGCTAGTAAGTCTATCTCAAACCTACCACTGATTTGTCTACTGGTCTTCAGGCCACTTCGCAAACATTGTTTCTAATGATGGAAACATATTCCTCTACCCTAGCATCAACCCATACTGGTTGCTCCACTTCTTCCTCGAATGAGACTGGTTTTGTCTCTACTAGCTCAGTCATTAGAGCCATGTATCTAATGTACCAATCCAGTGACCTCCTCTGTTTGCATTGTGATGTGGGTGCCCCCACATTCTCTCTAGCATCCTGCAATAATTTGTCAGCTTCCCTGGTTCATTTCCTTCCTTCCTTGGATGTCTCTACCTGAGTGGTTGTCTCCACTCTTTGTTCCTCTGCTTGTAGTTGCTCCACATATTCTTGAGGTTCTTCCTTAGGAGTAAAAAGATCTTAATTTGTCTGCAACTCAAGCTCCCTCTAAATAGAACACTTCATTACATTTTCCTCATTGAACTTCACATCTTTACAAATAATTGTCATCTTGAGAAATTGTAGGTACACCTGATAGTTGTGAGGTGTATCAGTGTACCCCACAAATATTCCCAACTCTATTGTCTACTCTAGATTTTTCCTTGCTTCCTTGGAAACATGACTATAAACTAATGATCCAAAGATCCTGAAGTGTGACATATATGGGTTCTTTCCTAAAAACACTTCTTTTGGTGTACTCATCCCAAGAATCTTGTGAGGACTCCTATTCTGTAAATAGATTGTTGTGTTGCATGCTTCAGCCCATGAATACAAAGGTAGGCCCTGGTCATGCAACATCGCCCATGCAACTCCCACAATACTTGTGTTCTTCCTCTCATCCACCCCATTCTATTATGGGTTGTGGGGTGTTTTCAACTCTCATTGAATGCCTTCCTTTGCACATAAATTTTTGAACGCATTCAACACGTACTCACCACCATTATCGCTCCTGAGAACCTTCACTTTCATGCCAATTTCTTTCTCAACAAGTGCTTTAAATTCAAAAAACTTGGAGAATGTCTGGTCTTTCTTTAGAATGAAGAAAATCTAGCACTTACATGAGAAATCATCTACAAATATAGCATAATACATGTGCTTGGAAATGGAGGCTTTCGAGAAAGGTCCACAGACATCAGAGTGGATCCTTTCAAGGATTGCATGTGCCCTCCTATCTCGATCATTGAAGGTGGATTTTGTGTACTTCCCCAAAGTACATGCTTTACATGTGTTATGTTGCTCTAGTGTTCCTCTGGGGAGACCTGTGGTGATCTGTTGCATGATCTTCAAAGCTCCATGATGCAAATGGCCAAGTATTTTATGCCATAATTCACCAACATCTCGGTTATGCACCTCCTCTTCCTTTGTGCTCAAAGAAGCATAATGTTTCACATCCAAACTATTATAACTGAAAAAATTTCGATGCTAAATGTCTGCAAATAAGCACATAAACCCTTTTAGCAGTTTCGCAGCGCAAAATGTTTAGGTGATTTCAGTAGCGCATAATTCATAATTTGCACTGGCTGCGCTATGGAATTGGGGATTTGTCCAAAACCATTGCTCACTCATATCACTTTTGTCTCCTATGAGTTCTGTGGGAATATGATATATGCATAGAAAATCCTGTTTCGACAAATTGATGGTGAAGTTTGTAATTCATCTGAGTTATGGCTACAAGCTTGCTTGCCTTCTAGTAAGAGTTTAAAGCTTGTTAACCAGGATAAAAGTCCTCAATCAGTTCCATTGTCAATGACAGCTGAGGTTAATAGAAAGGTGGATTTTGAATAAGGTGCCAATCATAAGAAGGAAAGCATATCAAGATTTAGAAGATGCCGGTCGTGGTATAGTGCCTTAGAAGATACATCATTGGAAAGAGAGGATTTTCAGACTTCTGCAAGTGATTACTTGAGAGCTCTTTCTATATTAGAACGCTTGGAAGAACCTAAGGATGAAAGAACAGGTACAACTGTGGTCAATTCTGCTTCTCATAATTGCAGAAGGGCTGCAATGACAGAAGATGATAAAGGATGTGCCCCCATGTTGTCTGATCAATCTGAAGGTAATGAGTTCCTATGTAGAGAAGTGCATTCTGAAAATTCTGAATCTCTTCTTTGTATACTTATGAATGATTTTCTATCTCTTGCATTGGATCCGTTTTATGGGATTGAAAGGGACTGTCCATCAAAAGGTATCTCATTTCTTCCTAAAGTACAGATCTCTGGTTTATCAGAAAAGTCTGACTTCAATGTCATCTTTGGAGGCATCTAAAAATGTTCAATCATTAAACGAGGTCAGAGATCTTCAGGAAACTAAGAACAGAAATGCTAGAAGGGAGTCTGATCTCTTGTCATCCTTGTCAGAGTCAAATGATCCTAATGTCAAGGATCCCTTAGTTGATGAAAATGGAAATTTAGAACCAAATGAAGTTGCTCCCTTAACAAATTCCAAGATGCAAAATTCTGTGCCTCATGTCTTTAAAAATGGCAGAAGTCAACGTCTTGAGGCAAAGGAAAATAGGAAACAGAAGTTGGACGTGCAGTCTGATGGTTCTGGTTCTTTGAAAAGATTAAGGAAGCTAAAAGATTTGGAATCCATACCAAAGAGGTCTCGTTTAAAACTTAATGGCCACAAATCATCAGTCCTTTCAAGAATAGATTTAAAAGAATCAGTGTAGGAGCAGCAGACAAAGCCTAGGAAATCCTCCTTTGAAAAGTCATCTGATTCATCTAAAGCAATCGAAGGACCAATGGCACTTTGCATAAAATTTCCTCAGGGATTTGCATTACCTTCTGTAGTGCAATTAAAAGTAGAGTTTGCACATTTTGGGCCATTGGATGTTTCAGGAACAAGAATTTATTTTAATTCGGGTTCTGCTCAAGTTGTGTTTAAACACAGCTCTGATGCAGAAACAACGTAACAATTCCAAGCTTCTACATACAGAAGCCTTCTGAAGGTTCTATTTCTTCCAGGGTTCAAAGATTGGCGAAGTACAGATTTTTGAAGAAACAATCAGATTTGCTGCTAAATGCAGATGATCTGGACAACATGTGGGTTTGCTTACGGGAAAATTGTGTCATTGACGATTCAACTAGTGCTGAAAAGATGAACTATGAAGATTTTTGCCAGATAGCATCTATTTGTGCAGAGCAAGTTGGTCCGAAACGCAAATGCTTTTTCTGTCCATCAAACTTTATGAAATTTGAGAAGGATGAAGCTGGCAGGATAGCTATCCTACCATTTTATCTTTATGTTATGAGAACGGTTTCATTGACCCAAGCACACATAGACATGAGTGAACTTGATGAAGATGGAGATGGTTTCTTGCAACCACATGAAATGGAAGCCTACATAAGAGGACTCATTCCAAATTTGGCACAGCTTCGGGACATGCCTTCAGCATTTTTGCAAATGTATTGCCGTATTGCAGCGCACAAGTTCTTTTTCTTTTGTGATCCCTATCGACGAGGGAAGCTGTGCATAAAGAAGGTTTTGTTGAGTAATTTTCTTGTAGAACTAATGGAGCTACACCAGGAAAATGAAAAGGAAGAAAGCATTGACACCTGGGTGGAAAGGATCGTTCTAAAAATGGAGGGAACAACACGTTATTGAACACATGTTTTTCACCTGTTAGGTCTCCAGCAAAAGACGGTTGCACGATGTCTCATAATAAAGGGGTTTCAGCCAAAAAATTATTCAGAAGATAGCAAAGAGGCACACAAGGCATATGCTGGAAGCATTAGAAAAGAATTCGGTTTGGATAGTTTAGCATCTGGGTCTGGTGATGCAACAAGTTTCAAGTTTCATAAAGGATTTTGGGATGAAGTGGCCAATAAATTGAACAAGAAGACGCGGGGATGACAACAGCAGCTCCGGTGAAGAATTTAAAGGAAAGGATAAGCGTTCCAAGCACAAACATAAAAATAAAAAAAAGCCAGAGGACTACCATAGTCATAAGCAAGGTTCGACAGGAGGTGTAGCTGAGATAAAGGCACTATCAGAGAAAGATTACTTTTCAAAGAACATTGAGTTTTCAACATGGCTTAAAGAGGAGCGGGGGATGTTTTTCTCCAATCTCTCCTCAGAGAAGACTCACAAGTTATTTCTGGAATTTGTAAATACATGGAATAGTAGACAGTTGCAAAGTGAATACTATGAAGGCATTAGCAGTGCTCCTCCGACAGATCATAATTGGGGATTCAAAATAGACAAGAAGACAATATCTGAAGATCCGGTTGGAGAGAAAGAAATATCAAAAGAAATCAAGAAGAAAGATATGAATAAAAAGGTCCCCATTTCCAAAGAAACAAAGAATTCATCTTCAAAAGAACAATGGGAGGCAACCGAGAAAGAAATGGCTAATATGGAGAAAGCTGTAGCAGAAATAGCAGCCATGGAAAAGGAGGTTGCAAAACTTAAAGCTCAGCTAAATAAGTTAGCTGCCAAATAAAATTGCAAATTTTAAAAGTCAGGTGCTACCCCAAGATTTTGCTTTATTTTTCTTAAGTTCATTGGTTTTTGAGGCATGTAAGCACGGCATATAAAATCAAGATAAAATAGGAGTTTTGAAGCCAGAAGCGAAGCTGTTGCAGTCACAAAGAATATTGATAAATTTATTGAAGATTGTATTTTTGAAAAGAACAGCAGTTTCTTAGCGCGCTACGAAACTGCTGTAGATGCTGCTTTTTGAAAAAAATAACAAGTCTAATGATGAGGTCAGCAGATTTTGGATAAAAGGGCTAATGAACATCAAGGAACCAGATGAGGCTATCAGAGCCATTCAAACATTGACAAGTGGCCATCCTTTATAAAGGTAAAAGATTTTGTCTTAAGCTAGAAGTTTAATAAAGGTACTTTATTACCTATGGTTAGGGTTTGGCTGAAGATGCATACGTAGAGATTGGCTTGTACACTTGTCCATTCAACAAGGCTTCCAGCATACCTGGAAAGATGGTGATGCTCATCAAATTTTGAAGCATTAAACAGCTGGGAACACATGCCTAAACTTTCGAAGGATGATGGGGAACGAAGACCGTGAAAACAGGGGATTGTTATTATGATAAATGAACTATCAACACGTTCAACATTCAAAGCTAATTTGGTTTCATACATCCTTATCTCAGCAATCACGGCCATAACTAAAGGAGACAGCTATTGAAGACCTGGAAAAGAATCAGAATACGAGGAGAATAGATTAGAGTTTAAGTTTGATTAGAACTCTTTTGTAGTTACAGTTCATGCTTAGTAGATTTAATGAGTCTGTTAAGATAGATAAGGTTAGTAAATGTTAGTCATCGAGCTCCCCTCATGCCGGAGGAGGAAGCTCCAAGTAGTTAGAGTGTGTTGCTATATATAGCTGAACCTTTTATGTAATCAAGGTTGGATATTTATGCAAAAAACAGAGTTATATTGTCCTGTGTATAAAGCTTTTTACAGTAATAGAAAGACTGTTTTATTCTTCCCAAGATTCATACTTTGTTAAAATGCTCAAGATGTTTGTGGTTTTGTCTTACCAAATGTAAGTTTTACAGCTTTATAAGTATGCAATCACTCTGAATTCACCTAGTGCTCAGACTTCCTGTGTATACTTATAAGTTGAGGTTCTTGTCTTTCATGTTTTACAGCTCTTTAAGTGCATAATCACTCTGAATTCACCTAGTGCTTAGACTTCCTGTGTGTACTTATGAGTTGATGGTTATTTGATGAATGTCTTGAATGTTTAAACATTACATGCCTTGGCTTCTATGAATGAACAGTTAATAGTTTACTAAAAGATGTCTGACTCCATGAGCCCAATGGAAGAAATGTTATGCTATCTGTCCAACCAGCAAGTTTAATAAATTCTCATTTCAAGAGTTAGCCCTCTTTGTGCTTAAAGATAAATCAATAGTTTGTTTTGAGAGAGCCCTCTCAGGTTAGGGAGGCTAATCCCTAGCTAAAAGCCTGGTCTGAAATAGTTACATAAGGTCTTACTGATTAGCAGCCATCAGTACAGGTTTTGTGATAACACAACCCATAGAGGTTCTTCACTCAAACCCTAATCTGCTTCACTTGTCCCATGGCAATGTGTCTCAAGAATTTCTTTCCTTTGCTAAATATCACATCGTAGCAACGGTCTTCCAACACCGCAACAAAAACTAGATTCTTCTTTAGACCCAGTACAAACATCACATCCTTGATCCTAAGAGGGGAGCCTGACTCCCTCTAAAAGGTGACGGTTCTGATATTGGTCGCGCTATACCTCCCATCATATCCCATCTTGATGTGCATCTGGAGATCCTTCTCCTCCAAATCACTAAAGACTCATAACATAACCTAAAGTAAATACACCATTTTCTTTATCTCCATCAAAATATGAATCAAAGTATCTAATCAAGATGAAGTCATCCACTTGTGTATACTTGAGTCCAAATCCTTGAGTTCCCTTTAAGTACTTTAGAACTTTTTTTGCAGTGGACCAATGACCCTCACAAGGCTTTTACATAAGCCTAGAGAGGATTCCAAAATCACATGAAATGTCTCGTCTGGTAGTAGTCAGGTTGTTGAGACTTCCTACGAGCTGTCTATACTTCGTTGCATCCTCAAATTATTTTCCTTCAGTGGGTATGAGCTTTAAATTATGTTCAATTGGAGTAGTCAAAGGATTACAATCAACCATGCCAAACTTGCTCGACATATCTCCAATGTACTCTTATTGAGAGAGGAATATAAACTTTGGATGTTGGATTACTTCAATACCAAGATAGTAGTGAACATATCCCAAATCTATCATTTCAAAACCTTTCCTCGGTTCTTTGTTTATGGATGAAATGTAATTCTCATTGTTCCCTATCATAAAAAGATCATCTACATGCACCACAAGTTATACAATTGTTTTTCCAACTTTCTTGAAAAAAAAATTTGCATCATCAATATCATAATGTTTGAAATTGAGTTTAAGAATATGCTCAGTCAATTTCTCATACTAGGCTCGTGGTGCTTGTTTGAGGCCAGACAAGGATTTGACAAGATTACACAGTTTGTGTTCCTGACCCTTCACAACAAATCCTTTCGGTTGGGACATAAAAACATTCTCTTACATATCTCCATTCAAGAAAGCAGTTTTTGCATCCATTTGATGGAATTTCCAGCCTTTTTGAGTTTCCAAGGCAAAGAGTGTATGGATGGTAGCCCATTATTTTTTGGGGGGGAAGTATCCTCAGAATCAACCCCTTCCTTCTTTGTAACACATTTTTCCACAAGCCTGTATTTATGCTTGTCAAGTGAGCCATCTGCTTTATACTTGTTCTTGAAGATCCACTTGTAGCCAATTGGTTTGGTTCCTAATGGAGGATTAACCAGCTTCTAGGTGCCATTCTTCATCAAATCATCATATTCTTTTTGCATCACTTCTTTCCATTCATCATGATAAGCGACTTCTTTGAAATAAGTTGGTTCAAAATTTGTAGACAAATTTAGTTCACAATAATAAGAAACATCCATATCAACAGGTGAATCAAAATCATTTACATCACCTCCATTTTGTCTAATAGATCTTCTTGTCCCTGTCTTTCCAACCTCATCAAGATGAACACTTTCAAGTGTCTTTGTGATCCATTTTGGAGAACCTTTTCTGAGATGAGGCTGAATCAAGATTTAGCCTCCCAATTCTTTCAATCACATCAAGTGTCTTCTCGATCAATGGTTGGAGCTTCATGTGGGGAAGAGAGTGCTTCAAAAGGAGATTACATAAATTTATCCATTATAGGGATCCCCCCTTGAATATTTGGAATCTCATTATCAAACTCTTGAAAATACTTTGCATGTTTGAATCTATCCAAGCGATCAAGTTGTTGCTCAACAACATTGTCAGTCTTGGAATATTCAAGAATGATCACATCTCTAGATATTATAAACTTCTTATTTACTTCATCATAAAGACGATATGCTTTGGAGGTAATGTATCTTAGAACCCCAAGAAGATACATTTGCAACTCCTTGCACTAAGTTTGTTTCTTTATTCCTTAGGTATCAAGGCATAACTAGTGGAACCAAAAACCCTGAGATGTCTAACTGAATGAATGTGGTCATACAACATTTCATAGGGAGTATTGTCTTTAATTGCATGACATGGACACCTATTCATTATATAAATAGCACATAGAACCACATCAGCCGAAAACATCGGCTTAACATTCATGAAAAACATCATTGAACACATATTTAAGATTGTCTTGCTCATTCTTTTAGCAACTCCATTTTGTTGGGGATTATAAGGCACGGTTGTTTGATGTTTGATCCCATGCTAGAGAAGATAGTTCTCAAATTCATTTGAATTATATTATTTTCCATTCTCGGTATGAATAGAGCCAATATGGGATTGTGAATCATTTTTAATCCATGCATGAAAGTTCTCGAATGTTTCAAATGCTTCATATTTTTTCTTCAATAAATAAACCCAATACATTTTGGTGTAATCATCAATAAATGTAATCATATATTTATTACCATTTTCATAAGGAACATGCATTGGGCCACATAAATTAGAATGAATGAGTTCAATATTTCGATGTGCTCTAGAATGAGAATCATGAAATGATTGTTTGTTGTGTTTTCCTAAGATACAAACATCACATTAATCAAGTTTCCTAGGAATAATTGGAAAAACAGTAACACCATTTTTCTTCAACAAACGAAGGTTGTCATAGTTCAAGTGTCCAAATCTAGCATGCCATAAAAAACTTGATGGAAGTGTACCTTCATCATAATGAGAACTATATGAAAATTTTTGTGCACGAGCAGAGGTTCATTGTAGCTTCAAAAGTATTTATTCTTTTATCCCAGTCATGACAAGTGAGTGATCTGATGCTTTTCTGACCTTAACCTTTCCATAAAATATGTGAATGGAGTGTCATTTTTGGTGGATGTGAACCAATGAAATAAATTTTATCCTCAACTCCATGAGGTAGAGAACATCATGTAGAAGAAATTTTGGAAGAACGGGTAGTTTGAGCCTAATGGTGCCAAGCCCTGATGGCTTGAGTTTTCACTAATCTGCAAAGTAAACTACTCCATCAACATTGTCAGTGAATTCTTCAAAGAAATCCCTTCTGAAAGTTGTGTAAATTTTCTCCTAAATCAAGCAACCAAACATCTTTCCATGAAGCAAGTGAAGCATTAAATAAGTCTTCAGTTACTCCAATGTTGCAATGTGACATAACATAATGAGCGGACTCATGTGATTTACCTTTCCCTTTATCTCATGATTTTCATTTGTCTTCATCACTTTCTTGTCTAAACCTTTCCCATGAGAGATTACATGTGGAAGCATCATGGTCATTTCTGTTACACCGTATGCAATGAATATCAACCCTTTCTCCTTTGAAATGTTTCCCCCCTACCTCTAAAATTCTTCCTTCCTCATCCTCTTCAGTCACCTCTTCCTCTAGAAGAATCTTGTTATTTATTCTTCTCTTTTTGTGCAAGGCATATAGCTTCTTCAGGGGACTCAGAAGCTATCTTTTTCTTCCCAAACTCTTTCTCTCTTTCAGCAAACTTGTCCACAAGAGAGTCAAAAGAAATCTTTGAAAGTTTGCCACCTACTTGTAATGACGCAAGATAATGGGAATAAATGGGATATAATGCCTTGGTGACCACTTCCCTTTAGCTTTCTCATTCCCCTTCCACTCACACTTAGGCTTAGTTTTGTGCTTCAAGTGCTCATAATAGTGCTTCAGTTTCCTATTAGCTTCCTCCAACGACCGAGGCTCATCAAACTCAATATGGTCTTTATATGTTGCTGATAACCCACTGATGAATCTATGAAACTTAGTCTTCTCATCCTTAAGGTAAGGCACATACCTCAACAACTCCGGGAATCTACTAGTGTACTCATCATTTGTCGTAGGACCCATATGTAACTTATAAAACTCCTCAGATCTATTACTACGATACCTCTCAGATAGGTACTTCTTCTTGAAGAGTCTCTCGAACTCATCCCAAATAATATCCTCTTCTCGAATGTCCTTGACATTCTTTACATCTTCCCACTAGATGTCTACTTTTCCTTTAACATTGAAGGTGGCTATTTTGGATTTCATGTTCTAGGAATAGTCATGCAATCTAAAGAATTTATTCATCTCAAGCAACCATGCATATGCATCTTTTGACTTCTTCATCTCTCCATCAAATGTAGGGAGCTTGAATTTCTTTAACTATGGAAAATACTCACCCCTCCTATAAGGATGATGACAGTGATGATGATGATGTCTCTTGAATGAAGAACTGGAATGAAAGCCATACATACCAGTCCTTTTATCAGGTGTATCCAATGATCTACCACCTTTGACTGTGTCCTCTCTATCCAACCTATATCCTGACCAAAATCTACTATCATATGCCCCATTAGTCTTCTCCTCCCGTCCTTGACTAGTCCTCAACTATCCCTATCTCTGCAACTATGAAAGACTCTGTAGAATCATTGCATTAACCTCTACCTTCTTTTACCGATCCCTTGCTTTCCTGAGCCTCAATCAACTTGTCATTTATTGCCTTGCAACTTATGATTGTTGCCCTCAAACTCCTTAATATGTTTGATAGGGAAGGAGAGTACTCATCTCCTTGCTGCTCAACTGATCTATAGGGAGAGTCACATGAACTATAATCCACCATTTTTCTCATCATCTCTGATCTTCTTCTTCCTACAAACATGTCATTCTAGATAAAACAAATAGAAACATAATCAAATCATACCTTAGTATATCTCAAGGGAGGCTATCTCATCTACAAAAATCAGTCCAGATTAGCATGATACATGTATATACATAATCATACAAACATATCGACATCATGCATGATAACATTAATATGCATACAATGACCTTATGCACAATAACCATAACCATGACAAGAACTAATCGGTATGCACACATGATGAACATACAACAACTGACATGCTTGCGTAACCATAAACAAATAACCCATCTAGTCCAAGTGTTTGAACCTAGAAGCTATGATACCAATATGCAACACCCCACCCCACATTCACCCACTTTGACCTGCTCACTAGGGTAAATATGAGATGAGTGTTACTATGCATGACTCGATTTCCAAGAGGCACTTATGGAAAATGGTGTCCACATGTTTAGAATTGATTGCAAACACCCAATGACACATAATCACACTATTATTAGCATAACTTGACCCAAGATTATTACCTTTTGGTTTAGTTTCCTTAAATTTAACACAACTTTCTATTTTTGGCAATTTTTTGGGTCATATACTTTTGAGGCCATTTTGAGGGCCTAAATGACATTTTTAGGGAAAACGAAGTGACCAAGATATGTGTAAAATCTTTTCCACTCACCTATCGAGGGCTTCCCGGAAAAAACCATCTCCACTCCCGACCCTTGGGAATTTTCCTAAGATGACTTCACTCGGATCCAAAACCTTCCGACAATCCAAAGCTTAACCAATAATGAATCCCATCACACCATGGCTATCTAGGAAATGGAAAAGAAATGATGAAACCACTGTCAAATCAGGAAAACCCCATGCAAATGAAAACAAATGAACCAAATACACAAAAGCATGTACCATGCATTCACAAATCAGCTAGGAAACCACACATGCAACCTGTTACTTGCAAAATGTTGGGTTGTGTTATATTCTTTCCACGACTAGACCACGTAGTTAACCGGAGGGTTAGAGGGGGTGTCATAGGGGGTTTGAGGGGTACCCATAACCCAACTTTATGGGGTTTGGGGCAGTGCCTCAGAAAATTTTGGTTTTTGACCCTATGTTAAGTTGGGTAGACACACCTATGGTTTTGTGCATGATTTTCGCACATGTTTTTTGGACGCAATGGTTTTCGGTCCATGGTTTTGGACGCGATGGTTTTCAGTCCACGGTATTGGATGCTTCGGCATGTATACATATGTATTGTAACATTGAAAGAAAATAATGAAAAATCAAGTTAGTAGTCCTGGCTTTGGGATCTAGGGGAAAATCTCTATGTATATGTGTTTTATGTGTTATGCTCTCGCATTGTTTATTTTCTGTGTTTTAGAATTTGTATGGAGGTAATTTTTGTACGGGGTTAAAACCTACATTTATGGCATCAGAGCAATTTTGGCTTCAAGGGGACGCCTTTGTTGCTGAGGGGTTTTGCTCGGGCCTATGGTAGACCCTGTTCAGTGGGAGATCTGCGAGATCGATTCTGGTGGTGAAAGAAGATGGCGAGCAGTAGAAAGATAGAGATTGAGAAGTTTAATGGTCAGAGTTTTGAGTTGTGGAAACTCAAGATGGAGGATCTGTTGGTGGATAAAGATCAGTGGATTATGGTAAATCCGGGTACTAAACCAACGGGAGTGACCGATGAAGAATGGAAGAAGTTGGATCGGAATGCAAAGAGCACAATACGATTGTGTGTCTCAGATTCAGTATTGTTGAATGTATCAGGTGAAGCTACGGTGAAGGCTTTATGGGAAAAGTTAGGGACTTTGTACTAATCTAAGTCTCTGGTGAATAAACTGTTCCTGCGGAAAAAGCTGTAGAACCTGAGGATGAAAGATGGAGACTCGATGATAGAGCATCTAGATGCGTTTAATACTGTGGTAAGTCAGTTATTATTTGTTGATATTAAAATTTCAGATGAAGATAAGTGCATCAGTTTGTTGTGTTCTCTACCAGACTCGTGGGATAGTCTGGTTATTGCAATAGGTAGCAATGCAACTGCTTTGCAGTTTGATGAAATAGTCTCAGCCTTGCTGACGGAGGAGATGAGACGGAAAAATATGGACAACCAGAATGGTGATGCCTTGTCTGTACGAGGACGGTCCCAGAACAGAAACAAAAATAAGTCATCGAGTGGTAGATCTAAATCTAGAGGGAGATCTAAATCTCCAGGAAAACCTACAAAGGTGGTGTGCTGGAAATGCGGAAAGGAAGGGCACTTCAAAAGGGAGTGTAAATCTAAAGCTCCTGATAAAGGAAAAGGTTTTGACGATGCTCCTTCTGCAGGGGCGAAAACCACCTCAGATGAAGGTGGGGATGTGTACTTGGCTTCTTCAAGTACACATGTAGATCATGAGGCATGGTTGATTGACTCAGGTGCATCCTTTCATTCCACTCCCCATAGAGAGTGGTTCTGCGAGTATGAGAAATATGATGGTGGTGATGTCTTCTTAGGAGATGATAGGAAGGCTAGAATCATTGGTCGTGGAAAAGTAAAGTTGAAGTTGCAAGGTGGAAGGGTTAGAACCCTTCCGGGTGTTCTGCAGATTCCTGCATTGGCCAGAAATCTGATTTCTGTAAGCAAGTTGGATGATGCAGGTGTAAAGACAGTGTTTGAGAAGGATACCTGCAAGATGGTTCGAGGAGAACTGGTATTGATGCAGGGAGTTCGGATTGGAACTCTGTACAAGCTGCAAGGTAGCACTGTTGTTGATGGGTGCAATAGTTCTATGGTCCTGAAAATGGAGCAAAAAATCTAGTGGTCTCTGGAGAAAAGACCATGTTGTGGCATCAAAGGCTTGGACATATTGGAGAGAAGGGCCTTCGAATACTTCATGGTAAAGGTATGGTAGAAGGTATGAGTAATAGCTCTCTGGATTTTGACTTCTATGAAAATTGTGTATATGGGAAGCAGAATCGGGTAGTTTCCCCTCTGGTGGTAAGAGATGAAACATATATTAGAGCTTGTCCATAGTGATGTGTTTTGACCTGTGAAGGTTCCATCACTAGGTATCATTTATAGATGACTTCTCAAGGAATACATGGATATATTTCCCTAAGAAGAAATCTGAAGTCTTTGATAGGTTTAAAGAATTTAAGGCTCTGGTGGAAAATCAGATAGAGAAGAAGATAAAGGTGCTAAGGACAGATAATAGTGGTGAATTCTGCAGCAAGGAACTTGAAGAATTCTATCAGAAGTCTGGTATAGCACAACAAAAGACTACTCCATATACACCTAAAAAAAATGGATTCACAGAAAGAATGAACAAGACGTTGATGGAAAGGGCAAGAAGCATGCTCAGTGGTGCCGGGTTACGACAAGAATTCTGGGCAGAGGCAGTGGATACTGCATGTTATCTCGTCAACAGGTCACCTTCATCAGCGTTGGATGATAAGACTCGACAAGAAGTATGGACTAGTAAGAAACCCTCTCTTTCACATCTGAGGGTATTTGAATGTGATGCATATGTACATGTTCCAAAGGAGAAATGAACCA
>APFE030168110.1:28234-38298 GCA_000404065.3 Pinus taeda
CCCGTAACCCCACTTTATGGGGTCTGGGGCAGTGCCCTAGAAAATTTTGGTTTTTGACCCTATGTTAGGTTGGGCGGACCCACCTATGGTTTTGTGAATGATTTTTGCACATGTTTTTTGGACACGATGGTTTTCGGTCCATGGTTTTGGATGCGATGGTTTTTGGCCCATGGTATTGGATGCTTCGGCATGTATAAATATGTATTTTAACATTGAAAAAAAATAATGAAAAATCAAGCTGGTAGTCCCAGTTTTGGGATCCAGGGGAAATCTCTGTGTATATGTGTTTTATGTGTTGTGCTCTCGCATTGTTTATTTTTTGTGTTTTAGAATTCGTATGCAGGTAATTTCTGTATGGGGTTAAAACCTACACAAAATATTCCTATGGAAACTACATGGTCCAACCTTCCTTACTTGACGTTTGCTTTCCTTGTCCTTCATTTTTCTCTCCTTTCTCCAATTCTAGAGTGCTCCAAGAGAACACTATTAAGAGTATGATAGGGTGAGAGATTGAAATTTCAAAAGCTATGAATTGATCCTAAAAAGATTTTTATCATTGAGGCCTCTATTTTCTTCATTTTCCTTTAATTTTTTCCTCATGCAAATCTATGTCTCTTCATCTCCCTTTTCTCTTATTTTCCTTTATTTTCATAATTGAAATTTCAATTAATGCTTCTTTTCCTTTTCCAATGATTTTGCTAATGACTATGCCAATTTACTTAACCATAATAAACAACAAGTGATTCCCACTGTAATTCTTTCCCAACATTCACATTGGAATACGTGTCCCATGGCCTTGGTCTTATTTTTCCTTTATTATACTTTATTACATGAAATTTAACTTGGCGTTGTTACAAACCCCTCCCCCTTGGGAGAACACCATCCTTGGTGTTCTATGGAACCTATGACCAAAAAAACCACTGAAAACATTAACATACTTTCCATGGAGATTTATAACCTAGCTTGTTGCAGTATTTACAATGACATCCTGCTGAAAAGAAAAATAAACATACTGCTTATTGGAGCTTTATAACATAGCTCATTACAATATTTACAATAACAAGAATACATGGATATGTACATATACCAAACACTCATTTGCATCACCCAAAAAATAATGAGGGCTACATAGCCTGAATCTGATCAACCATCTCCCATATAGCTTCTCCGGGCCCAAAGTGCTTCCACTGTAATTTAACTTGCTTGATTTCTCGGTTCCAGAACATGAGTTGTTTCCACTGCAATACCCATTTAGGCTCTGGATGGAACTCTCCCTTTGGTTCCACTTGTAATACATACCAATCAATCTCATGATAGACACCTTGCACATATCTCTAAGCAATGAAATATTAAAACATCATGGGATTTCACTGTTGGTGGCAATGCAAGTCTGTAGGCCAATGGTCCAATCCTCTCAAGGATTCTCAAAAGGCCCACAATATTGAGGTGCCAACTTGGCACATAATCAAATCATTAAGGAGATCCTCTTGGGCTTGATGCACAAGTACACATGCTCCCAACTTGAAACTCCTTGAATTCTCTATTTTGATATGTATAACTCTTCTACATGTCTTGTCTTTCCCTTATATTTTTCTTGATAACCTATATCTCCTCCTCCATCTCATCCAACATGCCCAACCCAATCAAAACCCTTTTAATTAGATCACTCCATCTGATGGGAGTATTACAACTCTGCCCATAAAGGGCCTCAAATTGACTCATCCTTAATGACTCATGATACCCATTGTTATATGAAAAAATTTCCAATGGCAGATACTCCTCCCACCTCCTCTGCTATTGCATGGAATACATCCTCAACATATCCTTTAGTATCATGTTGACCCTCTCTGTCTGCCCATCTATTTGTGGATGATAAGCTATACTAAAAGCAAACTATGTATCCAAACCTGTAAACAACTCCTTCCAAAACTTGGAAGTGAACTTGGCATCTCTATCTGATATGGTCTTTTTAGGAACACCATGTAGTCTCACTATCTCCCTGATGGAGATCTATGCTACCTCGCTAGATGAATTTGTTTTCTTCCCTGGAATGAAGTGAGCTACCTTGCTTAGCCTATCAATTGCAACCATGATGGAATCATGATGCTTCAAAGTCCTCAAAAATATTGTAATGAAGTCAATGGAAATGACCTCCCATTTCCATTCTAGAAGAAAAATTAGTTGCAACAAACCAGCTGGATGCTTACACTCTGTCTTCACCTAATGACAGTCCAAACATATTGCAATGAACTTGGCCACCTATTTCTTCAGATTTGGCCAGTGATAAAAATTATTCACTGTTGTTAGAGTCTTCTGATATCCTGGGTGACTTGAACATGGCTTGATATGAAAATCCCTCAAGATAAGCTTCTTTAGCTCACTGTCATTCGACACATAAATCTTGTTCCTAAATCTCACCAAGCCATCTGCCATGAGGTGATATTCCTCATATCTATCACCATGTTGTAACCTCTATTTCAGCTACTAATACCAATCATCTTGCTGCCCCGCCTATAAGATCCGCTCTTGCACATCTGTCCAATAAGAGCTCACAACTATCATATGATTTACATGCAATCTTCTGCTAAGAGCATATGCAACCCTGTTCTCCTTACCCTTGATGTATCTGATCTCAAATTCAAACTCATTTAGGGTATCCAACCATCTAGCTTGTTTGGCATTCAAATTAGGTTGGTCAAACAAATACTTCATTCCACTATGGTCACTCATCAAAATAAACGTCCTCCAAAGAAGATAATGCCTCCATATATTCAAGGCATGAATAATAGCTTCCAACTTAAGATCATGAGTCACATAGTTTTTCTTGTGCTCATTCAGTTTCAACGACTCATAACATACTACCTGTCCCTCCCGCATTAGGACCCCACCAAGTCCTATCTTGGAAGCATATGTACAGACTACAAATTCTTTGTCAAGATCTGCAATCTTCAAGATTGGGGCATTTGTAAGTAACTGCTTCAACTGCTCAAAACTAGTTGCACATTCCTCTGTCCATTCAAAATTCTTTCCTTTTCTTTGGAATGATGTAATAGGATAGGCAATCCTCAAGAATTTCCTGATGAACCTCCTGTAATAACTTGCTATGCCCATTAACGATCTAACCTCATCCACATTTCTAGGAGCTTCCCACTCGATAATAAATTTAATATTTTATGGGTCCATTTCTATACCTTCCTTGGAAACAACATGTCCTACGTAATGAACTTCAGTCTAAAAGAAACTTCACTTGCTAAGCTTGGCATACAACTGATTCTCTCTTAGTAATCTCAATACTACTGCCAGATGTTTTGCATGCTCCTCCTCATTATGAGAAGATATCAATATATCATCAATGAACACTATCATAAACTTGTCCAAGTAAGGACACAACACACTGTTCATTAAGCACATGAAAGTAGCTGGAGCGTTAGTCAAGCCAAAAGGAACCACCAAAAACTCATAATTCCCATACTTGGTACGCAATGCAGTCTTGTAGATATCTTCTTCTTTGATGCGCACCTGATGATATGCTGAACTCAAGTCAATCTCTTAGAACAATGTTTCTCCCTTCAATTGATCAAACAAATCATTAATCCTTGACAATGGATACGTGTTCTTGATAGTCATCTTGTTCGATTGCCTACAATCAACATACAATTTGAGAGAACCATCCTTGCTTTTTACAAACAATATTGGTGCACTTGAAGGCGTTACACTTGGCTTTATGTATCCCTTATCAAGCATTTCCTTAAGCTGCAACTTCAATTCCACCAACTATGGAGTGCTCATCCTATAAGGTGCTTTTGATGCTGGTGTTGTTCTTGATACCAACTCAAAAAAAAATCCACTTCCCTATGAGGTGGTAACTCTGAAATATCTATGGGAAATACATCTTGAAACTATTGTAAGACATGGTACATCTTGAATACTTCTGCATCTTCAACATCCTTATCCTTGTCACTAGAAACATGCACTGCAAACTATACACACCCTTTCCTGCAATTGCACTTAGCCCACATAGCTATAACCATCATCAGTGATGTAGGATTCTTCTTTCCCTGCAAGATTCTCTTTTCTCCATAATCATCTAGGCAATCAATAGCCTTTTCATTACAATCCACTTTGGTGTTGTGAAGGTACAACCAATCCATACCCAAAAACATGTCGTATGATCCCAAAGGAAGCACATTTAGAAGTGCTAATGTAGGCATGAAATTAAGCTCAAATGCATAATCTCTCACACAATGATGAACTCTTTTCTTGGTCCCTATAGCAAACTGCACCAACCAAGATTCTGTATACACTTCTTTTCTCAAGCAACACTTATACACTAGGTCAAGACTAATATAACTATAGTTAGATCTAGGACCAATTAAAATAGAAACAAATCGATCATGAATCTTACCTTCCATATCAATAATGGAAGCCTAGTGGTTTTCCTCCCTATTGTCCATTGCTGCATAAATTCGAGGAATGTTATGACCAACATCCCCAACTGTTTGTGCCTCCTGAGCACTGTAGCTCTGAGGCTTGCCACCTTGGTACAATGGAAAATTATTCTTGCGATGATCTTTGCCACAAATGCAATACTACGACGATACCCTACCATCACCTCTCTTTAGTTACTCTCCAAGCTAAGGTCTGTCATATACCTAACCTCTAACTCAAAAAAAAAAAAAAATAACTTTGTTTAACCCAAAGCACACCATGCATTTGCGCAAATGAATTAAAAATTGTTTATACACCAAAGGGTCATAACAAGGTACATAAACTCAGGCAATCGGTGATATTTTTCCTGTAAGCTGACTATCACTCACATTTAAACTCATGGTACCACTGTTACAATTGCTTTAATACCTTTCTAGCAGTTGGGTTCTCCTGCACCTTACACTTGGCATAACATTTATTCCCCTGCCCTGTCATGGTGGCATGGCACGGGCAGGCAGTCTTTCAGCTACTGTGCACCTCGGTCCTCCCCACTCATCGACGACAGAGGTAAGGGATGCTTGATCCGAGGGTTGAGCCTTGTTTCTTGTGTTTCTTAGTAGTATACTCGGGTGGTTTGGGGTTCATTCTGCCTTTTTTGCCTTGGCGCTCGTTCCAGCTCCACTCCGACTTCCGCAGGCCAAACCCACCTACAATGTTGCGGTCTCTTCCTAGGATTCGGCTACAAAAATAGGTCCACATGCTACTCATGTATTCAATGCGTCCATGTAAGTATTCGTGTTGAATTTTGCTTCAGTTCAAGTTTTTGTTTAGCATCTTCGTGTGTCATTACAGTAACAACGTTTTTTTTTTTTTTTCGTTTTTGCTTCTTGATGAAGGCATACAGTAGCAGCCAAAGGATGCCCACATGCAGCATGGAAAAGTGAGGCTCCTCAAGATGCCTCCCTCTAGTGATGGCCTCCGGGTAAGCTTCAAGGCTCTGTTGAGTGTTTCGATATTCTGAGTTGATTTGTCAGTGGAGGGTTCGAAATATTTCACAATGATGCACCTTGAGGGTTTATAGACTTGTTATTTTTCCTTACTACTTTACAGTTATGGTGGTAGTCCTCACTGACTAGAATAGAGCATTCTACGGTCTTCCTCCAGTTTTGCAAAGAAGTTCCTAAGGCCGTGGCCTCATGGCTGAGACCTGGTCGCTTTGGTGCATTTACAAGCTTTATTTGCCTTCTGGCTCGACTTCCTGTAGTTATGTATACGAACTGCTGGGGATTTTGCTTGTAGTATTGTTATATATGTCTGGGGTCGAGCTCATGTTGGTTATTCCAGTGGGTTGCTATGTTCTCGTCGTTCCATTTTAGATGGAGACCTAGGGTTGGAACAGTAAGTGCTGGACTAATTTTATTTATGCTCAAACTTTAAGCCGAGTCTATAAGGTTTTCCTGTCAAGTAAGTGAACTAAATTGCTGGGGTTTATTTATAATTCCCCTCAAAGATATGTCACCTATTTTTGTTTACATTGTTCAGTCTCTGAGACACCATTCCTGTGTTATGGATATTCTCTTATAGTTAATTTAATGAACATAGATCTATTTACGCGTGAATTTACATCTGAAATTATCAGTGCTAAGTTGTAGTTGCATACCATCAAATTCTATTTTTACAAGGCTGTTTATTCATATATTCACCAAGATGTTACCTTTCTATACTGCATTTCTATATGGTTTACTTCGGTGGCGAATCCTCGTCTTATACTTCTGTTGAGGATGCATGGTTTATAAATTCAATTTATTACATAGTGTTGCTTGGCTTGTCCATGATTGAGATGTAAGAAAGTTGTATTACGATTCTCGGGTTCGGGTATCGAATTTGCGTTTCTACTTTCAAGTTTTGGCATTGCAATGCTACTGTTTTCCTTTTTGCATAAACAAAAAATTCTAAAAAGATAAAGGTGCCATTTGCGCCTATTTTGTTTTTCATTAGATTAGCTATTTACATTTTTCCAAATTCCTATTTCACGAGTGTGTTCTTCTATTTACCTATTTTGCAATCATAAGAGTCAGCTTTCAAAATAATACAGTGTCTGCTGTAATCAAGACCTTTCGAGTTTAGTTATTTGACTATTAAAGCAGACTTAATTACTACTCCTGAGTTTGATATTCAAGAATACTCTTACACAGAAATTATTCCTTGAATTTTTAAGAAAAGAAAATCTAACTTCCAAACATGCAGTCCTCTGCTAATCTCAGAGGTAAACCTCAGCTCTACTTTTCATTACAGAACAAAACACGTAAAAGATTATTCAACAGATTTATCTAGGTTTTTTATTTACTTACCTGGTCTTTCCAAGTTGTAAAGGACTCTTCAGAGATTCACCTAGTTCTCTATTGTCTCTCAACCTCTCAACCATGAGATTCATCTTTCAGGACCAGAATCTCCCCCCTAGATTACTTGCAAGACCACTGTCTTCAGCAAGTTGCTCGCGCATGGTGCATTGCTATCTGGTCATCACTAGACTTAGCCTTTTTCCTCTTCCTGCCTATCCCTACAACACAGTTTTTCCCTCCCCCCACTTCCTTTTCTTTGGAAGCCCTTTAAGTTAGGGGAGGTAGTTAGGGTTGCATTTTCATCAACTGCCTTTTCCAACTTCCCTCCTCAAAAGTTACCAGTTCTGTTGATGCTTAAAACATTTCTCATTTTCAATAATTAAAAATATTATTTAATTCAAATAGATAATGACACAAGTATTTAGTTTGTTCTTACTGCGGTAAAATGAAAATTTACATTTTCCTGGGGTCATTACATCTCCCCCTCCTGAAATCAAACATCATCCCTATGTTTTTTGGCCATGAACAGTCCTGGATAAGCTTCTATCATGAGTTTTTCATCCTCCCAGGTGGCCTCATCTAGCCCAAAGTGCTGCCATTGCACTTTAACCTGGGTGATGGCTCGTTTCCGCAGCGTTACTTCTCTCCAATTGAGTATATTCAACGGCTCGACCAAGATTTCTCCTTCCGGCTTGACCTAAAACACACAACATTTTAAGTCAATTATTTTTTTAGCGACATTCGGTTTGGTCTACCGGGGATATTTTCTTACCTATATGTCTTGCCAACTGATTACATGCTTAGGGTCATAAACATATTTTTTTAACACCAATACATGGAAGACATTGTGGACCTGTATATGAATTGGCAGAGCGAGTTGGTATGCCACTCACCCAACTCTCGCTAAGATCTGAAAAGGTCCACAAAACCAGGGTGCCAGCTTGGCACTCCCACTCCATTGTAACGTACTCCTCTTAGCTGGAATTCTCACATACACATGTTCACCTACTTGATATTCCTTAAAAGTCTGTTTCTGGTCAGCAAAGTTCTTTTGCCTGTCTTGAGCTGCCTTTAAATTGGACCACACCTTCTTGACCATTTCTTCCATCTCCTTAAGCATTTTGGGGCCCAACATCAGCTTGTCTTTTGGTCCTCCCCAGCTTGAGGGTGTGCGACATTTTCACCCATACAACACTTCAAACGAGCTCATCTGCAGGGATGTATGATAGTCGTTGTTGTATGCGAACTCGACCAAATGCAGGTAATCTTCCCACTTAGATGGTTGCTGCATTACATATGCCCTTAGCATGTCCTCTACCACCTGATTCACCAGTTCTGTTTGTCCATCGGTTTAAAGATGGTACGCGGTACTGAAGTTCAGCTGTGTTCCTAATTCCTCAAAGAGAGTTCTCCAAAAGACTGACCTAAATTTTACGTCACAGTCAGAGATTATAGTCTTTGGTAACCCATGCAATCTAAAAATATTTTGCATAAAGATATGAGCAATCTGCACCACTCTATAGGTAGACTGTATCGGTATGAAATGAGCTGATTTGCTTAGCTTGTCCACCACTACCATGATGGAATCATTGTTTCTTTGCAACTTGGGCAGTCCTGTTATGAAGTCCATGGAAATGGTTTCCCATTTCCACTCTAGAATTGGTAACGGATGTAATAACCCAGTAGGGTGCTGGTGCTCTGATTTAACTTATTGGCATTCCAGGTAACAAGTTAAATATTCTGCTACATCTTTTTTCATTCCTGGCCAATAATATTCCTTCCGGAGTGCAGTAACCATTTTTTGATACCCCGGGTGCCCAACATAATAACTTTTATGAAATTCACCTAGAATCAAACTTTTAATGCTGTTTTGGTTGGGCACATACAACCTTTTTTTAAATTTCAACAAGCCAATAGCATCCATTGTATATCCTTGCTGATTTTCCTTGCTGGATGAATTTTGGGCTTGCTGTCCTATTTGCTGGTATCTTAAATCTTGTGCTGCTGCCTTTTTAATCATCTCATCGAAGGTACTTCGCCCTTCACTGCAAGAAATCTCGTAGAGGCATTGTATTTTTCAACTCAAGGTGTCTGCCACCCGGTTCTCCTTCCCTTTCAGATGTTTAATTTCGAAATAAAATCCACTTAAGAAATCTACCCACCGTGCCTGCGTAGCATTTAAGGTAGGTTGGCTAAAATAGCTATGTTGGCATTATGTTTCTGGTATGGTTATATGTTACAGATGTTGTACTTGATGGCAACACCCATGGAATGGCTCTCAATATGATGAGAATTAAGAAGTACGCAGGAGAACAATTCAGAAGATGCATACCCACAGGTACGCCGTGCAGGGACCGCGTCCAGACACGCAGGTTACCCATTCATGAGGTGGGTACCCCAGTGCACACACTTCAAGGTAGTAAAATGCGCACATGTGGGGTTTCTTATGTTTAACCCTTGGTATTTAGCCGACAGTATTGTGTTATTATGGTTTTGGCCCATAGTATTGATCCATGATTTGAGGAAGAGCTTGCCTATATAAAGCAAAGGAGATCATTTGGCCTTAGCATGCTTTTGGGTTGAATATCTTAAGATCTGAAATATTGGGTTATTGTTTCAAAAGCTTGATCTATATGAAAGTAAAGTGGAAAGTGAATCTGTGAAGGGTGATCTCTCGAGCGCTTGATCAGATCTGGGCATCCGTCTAACTGTAGCACACTGGTGATTTGCAAATTCGGCCCTAATCTAAAGTACGCAGGTGTTTAACGGTGCCTCTGCGTGGGTACGCAGAGCAGAAACAGGCGAACTGCGTGGGTACGCAGAGCAGAAGAAGGGTGACTGCGTGGGTATGCAGAGCAGCAGTGGTCCAAGTGCACACGCACAGTAAACGTATGCGGCGTGCTAGTCTTTCTGGGTGCGTGCCTACTGTGGCAGTACGCAGCGCGATAGTATTCCTGGGTGCGTGCCTACTGTGGCAGTACGCAGTGTGATAGTGCATTTGGGTGCGTACTGTACGCAGCGCAGTAGAAGAAGCAGTGCATGGTCACGCAGTGCAGCAGAAGGAACTCTGCGGGTATACGCAGAGAAGGAGAAGGTGAAGTGCGTAGCGATGCAGGACAAAGAAAGGAACGCTGCGTATCTGTCTCATGACTATCTGTTGACTGAATTTTTCTGTTGATAAGGTGTTCTGGGTTTAGTTCTGTTTTGTTGATCTGATTACTGCTGTTGACTGTGAAATCTACATGTACTTGATGATCATTTGATGTTTATGGATCCAGTTTGAAAATTTATGAA
>APFE030168110.1:40067-73634 GCA_000404065.3 Pinus taeda
ATCTACACATGCCTTCTATCACCTTAGTCTTTCAATGGTGCTTCACCTTACAAAAACAAGGACTTCCTAACACTCATTTCCTCATGTATAGATTCTTTGTCCCAAAGCACTATTGTAGGTAAAATGGTAATCATGTTGATATCACATTCATTCAAATGTATTTCCAATCTTATCATTGTTTTCACATACTCTTAGTCATTTTGATTACTTAAGTTTTCTATAAATTTCAATTTAAGTTCATCATCAAACCACTTTAATTTTTTACCCCATCTAGTAGAAGTAAATTTTGAAAATCTTGTGTCCAAGTTTAGGGAAGAAAATTTTCAACATGAACTCTTTCCCTATTCAACACACCATGCACATCCAACCCAAATGTTTTTCTTACCAGAATTCAAACTATAAATTTGCATAATTAATTTCTTAATGAATAATGTGTTTTTGGAATATTTAGGTCGAGTGTTGGTGGGGAAGAATTTTTACTTACATCTCCTCTAAATATTTCGTTGCATATTTGGGTGAAATTGCCTTCGTGTAGCACTCTGTCCACTTCCTATAGCAACCTATAAAATCTTGTAGCATATTGTTTGTATCTTGTAGCAACACTTGTAGGATCATATAACGGATTTATGTATCATGTACCATCGCTTGTAGGATCTTGTAGAATCTAGTTTGCATGCGAAGAGGCAGTGGGCCCACCATTTTATTTTTTATTTTTTTTTATTTCATTATTTTTCTCTTTTTTTCATTTCATACAAAATACAATCAGAGTTCTTTGAGTCAATTGAGATGGCCCCCACCTACCCCTTTGCATGCCTTGTTCTCTATCATGAATAAATGATTACAACCCACTATCTCAAGTCCTTTTCACTTTTACCTTGTTCCTTTCCCACCACGTGTGGGTGTCTTCATGGAAAAGTAAATTCCACTACTAGATAAGGTTGAGGTCTCTCTACTACTAATTTTTGCTATAAAAAAATTTTCCTTCATGCACTTGCAATGTTTTTTTTAGCTAAACTAATTCTATAGGAGAAGTTTTGAGGATTGAATACATGGGCTTTACCCTTAATGTTTTTTTCTGGTGATATAAAGGTTACTAATATTACAGTCGAAGCTACTTTTGGTGGTTCTAAAGCTAATGCGTTGATCACTTGATGTTTGCATGTTGTTTCTAAACAGAGGTAATGGTTTATATATTGGCTTCTTCAGGTGACATCTTCTTATGCTCATTTCTATATGCATTGGCTTTGCTCTAAAATAAATTATTTATTTTTCATGAGATGTTCTTGACTGGTTAAAGATTGACAATACAGGTTCTTCAGGAAGTGGAACAAATGTTGCTTTTAAAGGTGGACAATGACCCTGTAGTAACTTTGCAAAGGTCTTGTAGGTGCCCAAAACCAAGTAAATGACTCCCAAAAGCCAAGGAAATGACTCTCCAACACCTTCGTAATAGTTGATTCTTCATTATGGTGATTTCAATTGTGGTCCTGTAGGGTTTGTGCAGACTTCTACGTGATTGTATTTCTTCCTGTACTAATCACAAAGAACCATCTATGGCCAAAATATCCTTCAGATAATGATTAAAAAAACACTGATAATTTATGATCAATCTATGGACAAGGATCAAAATCCTTTGTCATAGTGAATGTGATGAATGAATGGTTGAAAATGAGAATTTTTATGGATAGATGTGGATGTTTGGGTTGAAATGAGGCTAAATGGTGTGGAATATGGATGATGAGGGTGTGGTGTAGCCCTCCTCTTGTTCCTAGATGAAAAACAAAATGTTTTAACCCTCTTTCTATACAAATCACAATCCTATAGAAAATCATGGACAATCCTATATCAATATAGGACAATCATGTAGTAGAATTTTTTAATCCATATATCTCAAATAGTATATTGGATTCACCTAATTTTTTTTTTTTAGAATGTTTCCATAATCCTTATGCATCTACCCATAAAAAATATTGGCCAATGGATGGACAAATATTGACAAAAATGAAAAATAGGTGTAGGTGATGGTGGTCAATTCCTCAAAAATATGCTCTGGAAATTGCTACAATTTCTTGAGCATGTTACTATCATCCCCATGCATCTCCCCATAAAACATATCAGCTAATGGATGCATGATTTTTTATATATGGTCAAAAAAAATCTCCTTTATGTTTTTATTGCAATTTTGGACTATCCCGAAGCAACACAAAACTTTCTGGTAGGAGATATAAGATAGTGACGAAAATGAATTGGAAATGATTGGGAATGATGGGTGAATTTGGGAAATGGATGAGGGTGATGGATTGACATGGACTTGGTCCTTCTCTAGTAGATTTCATAGAAGGTAAGAAGCCCAAGGTTAATTGGTTTTAACTTACTTCTTGCCTCAATGATCATTCTTTTTCTTTTTCTCTTTTTGTTTGTGGAGTTGACCTGTTTATTTTCTTTATGCGGGTGAAAGAATACCTCCATGCAAACACATAGATATAAATATAACAAAAAATATCATTTTTTTTTACATTTTTTCCATTTTTTTCTTTAGCATTATTGGCTACCTTAGTGAGGTTCCTGACTAGTAGGTCTACCTAAATGCCTCAAAAGAGGTTTTCCCCTAGGATCTTATTATTTTTTTTATTTTTCTTTTAATTTTTTTTTTTCTGAACTCACTAATCACCAGATAGAGGTTTTCAACTAGTGAGATGATCTCAGGCGCCTCAAAGGAGGTTTTCACATGATATATTTATCCTTTTCTCTCCTTTTTCTCTTAAGCATAGGAATACTTCCAATAGAGCCATGTATGTACCAAGAAGACAAATACATGCATATGTAGGTTTAAAAGATGTTATTTGAGATATAAAAAAATATGAGAGATCAAGTTTTTCTATTAAGATGAGATCAACAATTGTTAGAGAAGAGTGTGTTGTTGCAACTTAATGATTATCCAGAACTAGATTTCAATATAGTTTTGATTCCTGTGGTTCAATTTCACAATTGGATCACTTTCTATGTCCTCTTATACCATGAAATTCAAATATTCTTCCTTTTGTTGGTTATATAGGATATGATGGTAAACACGATGGAACTTTCTTAACCTCTAATTCTAATATTTCTTCTCCATCAAGTGTGGTCCATGATTCTTTTGTCTCCTCATTTGAATATTCTTTTCTTGAATATTTTCTTTCAGCGACATTAAGTGAACTATTTTTTGCAATACTCTTCTTGATCTATGATGAATACCATTTATATCAAGAGGAGTTGTTTGGAAGTGTTGTACCTCAACATTGTAAGTGAGTTGAGTTGATTTATTGCTTGGGTTTGTAAATGGTTGTACATGTAGTTGAGTGGGAGTGGATATTTGAGATGGATATGGTTAAGGCTATGGTTGTGGTGAAGGTATATGGTAGGGATAACATAGAGTTCGGTATGGAGGATATTGAGGAAAATATTAAGGATATTATGGATTTCTTGCATAAGGTTCTTTCCAACCTTGTTTCCAAGATTGGTCTTTGGATTGAGATGGCCAAGGTTGTCAAGAAAAGGGTGTGTTCCAATTACTTTGAGATGGTTTTACATAACCTTGAAATTGTGAATTAAGTTATTACATCATACAAGGTTGACTAGGCTGCGACTGTCTTCTTGGAGCTACTTAAGAGAGCTTCTTTAGTGATCGACTTACTCCACTATTATCCTTGCAAACTTACTTCAACCTTGGTAATGATGGGAAATGTATAGTAGCATGTGATTCTGCATTGATAACACAAATATCAACATCCTTTTTTTTTGCTCTTTTTTCATTCTTAACATCTCTACTTGTTCACTTAGATTACTAAGACTTTCTGTTTTAAAGTTATCAAGCAAATTTCCAAGTTCAACTTGACTTACCAATCTTCATGTTGATTTACTTACTCTTTCCCTTCTTCTTGATATGCCCTTGCATATTTCACAAATTTCTTCAACTAATAATTGGTATACATCACCTCTACTCATAAGAACAAAGAGATCAATCCACACATCCCTAATTATTCTAAGTAAGAGGGTTTTTAGTATGTTAGATCCTAAATGATGTAACTTTTGCCTCTTAACATTATACATAAATCTCTCTATTACATCCTCAAGGCTCTCATATTATTTTTGAGTCATTCTCAATATTTCTTCTTTAAGATTGCAATCTTTATATTTATCTAGAAATATATTTTACATATCATTCCATGACATTATTGAATTAGTCCCTAAATGCATGAACCATTTAATAGATCTATCCTTCAATGTTGCTAGAATTCTAAATTTTTAAGTGTTTAATAAGTAGCCATAAAATCTATAAAGTATTTCAAATTCAAAGAAAAAGGTTTATGGATCCTCTGACCTCATATCCTGGAAGTTGGGAAGTAAAGCTAGGGGAATATTCTTCATATGAACGTTGATATCAATATATTGAATGGGAAATCCTAGAGGATATTCCCCATTGTCATCATCTCCATGCATTTCTTCTACCTTCTCTACCACCTCTTCTTCTTTTACCTACAAAACTGGATGCTGATGTAGCTCTTACTACACCATGTGGTCAAATGGGGGTTTTTGGTGTTGGAGAAGTATTTTTTTTGTTTTTATAAAAATATTTGAATGATAATTTTAATGTAATGTAATTTTTTTTTGAAATCAAATATTCCTAATGCAATTTTTTTGTTTTTACATAAAGTAAAAGAAATTAATCAACTAGGAAATAAAATAATGGATACTTCGTCACCTCCCTAGAAATGACGCAAAAAAGTGATCAGACCGAGTATTATAACAAGAGTGTTACAACTCCTAAGTATACCAACTTAAATTTTCAACTCGAGTTTCATACAAACTTAAGAGGCATTAACACTCTATGTGTAGCATGCAATGTGTCCTTCCTTCATCGTTATCCGGTAATGAAGTGAATGTCATGAAATCAGGAGCTAAACTAATTGCAGAAATGAAAATGTTACTCCATTTGCAACAAATGGAAGTTTTTCTTGCTCAAATGTAAATGCTAACACTAGTTATAGAAATGTAAATCCTATACTACTCGTTGAAATGTAAACATTAAGCTACTTGCAAAATGTAATGTTGCATTGCAAGGAAACTTAGTGTCTGGAATGAAAATAATAGTGCTTGCACTAGAAACCCTAGCTTAAGAATAAAGAAAGAAAACTAATTTATGTTTCCTGAATGGAAGAGCATGTATAAAATAACTAAATTCCAACTAGGTTATATCCCTTGAAAAATTTCATTAGATACTTCATGTGACAATCAAGAAAATCATTACTGTGTTATCCAATTTATAAATCTCTCCACTAACCCTAATTGTTGAGATGTGTTGCATTGGTAAAAAGGAAAGTTATAAGTGGTATTTAGTATCCCTAAATAATGGTTTTATAGCCTAGGGAACATTATTCAACGATAAGGGTAAAAAATAAAGCTTACAGGGAAAATTTTGTCAAGTTTACATAGTGTTATAGGATGTTACAAGATTGCTACACAATACTACAAGATTACCCTATTTTGCTACAAGATTGGATCTATGAGCATTATGTGGGTGGAAAAGGTGACATGAAGGTAGGAGAGGGTTATATATGGTATATAATGGTTGTATGAGGACTTTTTCATGATTAGTACCCATCAGACACCCATCTTGCACAAGTAATAATGCGTACAAGTGACCTTCAACAACCCATAAATGTACTCTTAGTGGATAGTGTTTTGAAGGAGTTGTTGAGGTAGAAAGGAAGGAGCTATTGGTAGGATAAGTAGTGTATATGAAAATTATAACCATAAATATCAACAATAGATCCTGCACACCCCAAAAATATTATGATTTTAATACTTGAAAGGACTAGACTTATCTAGTCTGCCAGCCAATTGGCCCTTTCAGTTGTCACTGAATGGTCAACAAAATGAAATGAAAATAATATAGGGTAAATTTTATTATTAACTAGGATTTCCTACGACTCTAATCTAAGTGGTATCACTAAAAAAATCCCATGCTAACATGTGTTAAAAATTAGTATAAAATTACTCCCCTAAAAACCATAAATTCAAGAATCAGTGAGCTAGCAACCTGCCAAATGCCTAACCTGATCACGTGTAAATGTTATGGGGTAAATTTTTTTATTAATTTTAATTTTTTTTAGGACTCAATACAAGTGGAAAAAGCTCAAAAATATTTGTAAACATGTGTTAAAATTCAGCTGAAAATTACTACTATTTTGCTACAAGAGACTTCTAGAAATTCCATAATTGTGAACTAGTAAACCAATCAAGTAGCTCAATCATGGATATGATTTTGAAAAGTTGTTATAAGGATGCATAATTATTTTGGTTCTCTAAATAACCTGCAAAACAACTCATTTTAATAATTTAACATAACCTACAATAAATGAAGCACGAATACTAGATGCATAAATAAGAGATACAAGTGAACAAGACATTTAAATAAAATAAATAGTTTGTACAACAGGGATCTAAGGATCTTGTGATGGCCCAAACCAAGGATACACAGAGTTCTATTTAAGAAACCAATCTTTAGAAGCTCAAAATGAGACCAAACTTCATTATTAGTGTCAATCCAGTTATATCCCTGCTAGAAATAGAAGTAGAGTTGCTAAATAACAAGTTCTCTCCACAGGAAGACTAAGAAACATATGCCCCTAGAGGCTAATTCTAATTTCTACTTATAAAAATTGATGTAGAAGTATCCTCCTTGAAAGGAGGTAGTTTCCCCATCCAAAATCCCTCAAAAAGCGGATCTGGATCGCAACAATAGGAATCTTCATTCAATGAGAACTACTACATAGAGGGGTGTTTAAAGACAATATTTAAGAAAAAATTTTAGAAAATTGTCTTACCTTGAGACAAAAAAATACTTGTAAATTGTCTTAAATATTGTCTTTAAGCGGGTGTCTCAAATTATTTTCTTCTCTATAAAGACAATCTAGATGACAAGTATTATTATCTCTTGAGAGACAATTCATTTTTGTCTCTCAAGAGACAAATCGAGTGACTCCAATTATTGTCTTAAAAAATTGTCTCTATAAAGACAATATAGAAGACAAGTATTACTGTCTCTTAAGAGACAATTTATTTTTATATCTCAAGAGACAAATCCCAGTTATTGTCTCTATAGAGACATTATGTCTTTAATCCCAGTTATTGTCTCTCTAGAGACAATAAAAAATCATCTTTAGAAACATAATATAGAATGTGAATCTTTTTGTTTCTTTAGTGATTAATTCATGTTAGGGCATGATGGAATTGAACCACCAACCTCCTGCTTGCAAGGCAGGTGCTCTTCCATTGAGCTAGCACCCTTTAGATAAATTTATTGTCTCGATTATAAAAGATAAAAGCTAATGAGCCAAAACGTATTGTCATATTAGTGAAAACAAATTATGTCACATTTTGCTACATAAGAAATTTAGACAAAGGAAAAAATTGTACATATTACTGACTATTAGGTCAGCTAGTGGGATAAATTTCACAACATTTATTTTCAACCCAAGGTAGATAACCTTATCTTATATCATGTAGAATAATCTATGTTCAAGGCATAAATTTGTCCATAGTAAAGGGAATAAGTAGACCAATAGTGTCGACAATGATCTTCAAATAATATAGGCAGCAGACAAATCTTAAGGCATCAAACCATAGGTATTTGTTGCTGTGAAATTCAATATAAAGATACTCTTTACACTGAAACTATAAACATGGAAACAAATATGGTAAAATATGGAGAACCTTAATGATAAAAACTTTTACATGAGAAGTAAAATTGCAACTACAATTGATTAGCATCAATGTATGGGTTGTTATAAGGAAATTTTCTGACATGGGAAGTAAAATTGCAACTATATTTGATTAGCATAAGTCTGGAAGTAGAATTGCAACTACATTTGATTAGCATCAACTATCGATTATTGTAAGAAGTATAGAAACCTAAACCCACAAAACATCAATTAATTTAATGGAGTTCGAACATTAAAATGTGCCAAGGAAAAATTAATTATTGAGGGTCAACCTTTAGATAATCAACTTCATCATCTAGATCTATCTAAAAAATAAAAAGAAAATCTCAAAATGCTTAACAAACTATTTGGATTGAAGGCTCGCCATGTGATGTTTATTTTAAATAATTGACTTTTTACAACTAAAATGAGAAAAGAAGAAACGATGAACAATAATGTTAATGCATTAAGGCATTAATACAACTACTAGAAGTGCATTGAAAGGTTGATGAAAATGATGCCTAGTCAACTTTATTAAAAAGTCTACCAAAAAAATAAAAACGATAAATACTAATAAAATATTGCAATCTTACAAACCATACTCAAAATAATAAAAAAAGACAAATCCAGCGACCTACAATCTATGTTTGTGAATTGTAGAATTTATCAATATTGGAAACCTTATTATAGCCACACACAAAAAAAAAATCAAGTATATATGCATCCCTTTTTTATTCCTATATTCATTACTTTTCATAAAATTTTAGTTAGCCCACAATGTCTCCAAGTGCTCATTACACCTATCCAAAGGAAGCGAAAGGGAATGTTAATTGCATCCCATGAACCAAAGACAACCCATTTGATCATTAGAACATGGTTTTCATCCATAACAGTGTCTCATCTTCTAACTATGAGAATGGTTCCATCAGAAAGCCCCACAAAAGATTGCATCGAAGATCTTCTACAAGGTAATGAACTATTCCTAATGACATTATGATACATATTTATGTTGATTGAGCAATGTGGTGTTTGTGATATGCTGAAAAAGGACAAACTAAATGATGGCACTCTTTGAGCCCCTAAACCATGACACAAGGAATTTTTTTTTTTTTTCAAGAAGAATCATACTAGCTATTGTCTCCCATGGCTCTCTAAGATCACCTTAGTGGTATTATCTTCATAGGTGAATTTGTCACCCAAATAATATTCCCAATAACGTTGTCCAGAGTGGGTGGAATGCCCCAACCCTCCTATTTAATTTCAAGGCTTTTTATATTACATTTATGCACCTATTGGGGTGTTATCCATCAAAATTTATCAAGGAATTTCTCTGAATTAGGGTTGGTACAAAGTGATTCGAGACTTTCTAGATTGCGTTTATGAGCCTATTGGGGTGTTATCCATCTAAATATATCAAGGAATTTCTCTAAATTAGGGTTGCGAAAAAGTGATTAAACATCCAATAAGGTACATCAACCTCCAAAACCCTCATTTTAGGTACCAAAGACTTAGCCATAGAATTTGGGATTGCCATATTATGGTTAGACCTAGTGCCCCAACTACTCAATCAATTCTACTCCTTAGCACCAAGATCAAAATGTCGTTCAAGGCAATAATCAGGGTGGGTTCATGTCACCTGAAATAAGTAGACCCCTTGAATCGAGAAAGTGTAGATGGCCCAAAAGGCCCAACTAGATAAGTCGACCACTACAATAGTGTCAATTGCTAGCAAGCCTATGGTTTTAGAAACTAGGGAATATTTGTAATGAAGAAAGGCTCCTAATATGGATAATTGGATACAAATTTATAGGTTTAAAGGTGTGGCTTCACTAAAATCCTACAAGGTAAGAGAATGGGCTATGTCACTACCTCTTGGATTCCAAGAATGTATGCACCCCTATATAAAATCCATACTTCATAACAATAGAAATTTTACGCCTAGTTTAGATATTTTGTGATTACAAAAGTTAAGATAATTGTCTTTTTACTTCAAACTATCCTTAATGCTATTTCCAATTTGGTCAAATTATTTCTATTCATATGGATTCCAAGAGGGAGCATGTTGCTTTAGTTTCTACAACCTTGCTTTAGTTGTGGGGTGGGGCACAAACCCATTACAGAGATTTATACAAAGTATGTTGAACTTACATGGTCAAATGTTCAACCTCATTAACATTTATGCACCTATTCATGCTAAGGAAAGCAATGAATTTGAGAATTGGATGGATGACAAGTTTCCAGATTCTCAATGGCTAGTTTGCAAGAATTCCTATAGAGTTGAACCCTAGATGATAATTAAGGTATGTTTCCCAATAGAATTCCCTAGGAAGAAAAGTTCACTAAGTGTTAAGATCATGAGAGGTAAACAGGGATTAAATGGAACCAACATCAAACCCTAAATTAGAAAAAACTATTGTTTTCTACTAAGCTATCTTAGTCTGGGAATTCTTAATTGCTCCTTTACTTTCGTATTTTACCCCAACTTTGGTCCATAGTAAAGGACTCTTCATTACCCTTAGCAACTGATCATCCTTCCTTTCTTCATCTTAATCCCAATTAATGATCCTTCATTTCCCTTTGCCCTGGTTAGGACTACCTCATCCATTTGAACCTGCAGATATGCTTTTTGTTGTGCTAACCTGCCCTGTGGACTCTTACCTTAGTGATTGATCAGATCTAGTTAAGCCACTCTTGATTGACTTTGTAGCCCAATGGCCTGAATACTTGCTCTGCCCATCTATTTTCTTAATTCCACCATCCAATCAAAACAAAACACCTTGAGCAATAATAACCAGCCTGAAATCTACCCAAAACAAAGTTAAATTATAAAGAGAGAGCCCTCTTTGGACTTAGGTTGGCTAGAACCCGAGTCTAAAAGATTAGGTTTGTGGTTACCTCAAACTATTCCTTCTTTGATAACTTCTAGGGAAAAATCTGAGTGATAACAACCATAAACACATAAAGAGAAGAGAAGACCATGAAACACCAACTGAAAAAAACATAAACACATAAATAGAAGAGAAATCCATGAAACACCACTTTCAGCTAAAGAATTTGGCATAAGAAATCACTTATATCCTAATCAAACAATGTATTTTTACAATATTTGTACACACTCTAAAGTGGGACACCCTCCCTATGAGGGGTTACATGCCCATTAATCTAGGTTCATCCCAACCACCTATATATAATATAGTAAAGAGTTAATTATGATATATTTTAAGTAAAAACCCTTGCTACACTCGAACAATATAGAAGATAAGTCAGCCCATGATCCTACTAACCTGTGAGTGGAAAATTAATCAAAAGAGTTAGAAGTAATGACCCTTTTCAAACAGGAAGCATAGGCTTGTTAGAGCCAATATGAATCACTGTAGATAGTTGAGCAAGAATCACAACACCAACTCTAATTTCTATAAAGGTACCAACCCTTTGAATATATGAAGACTGTCTCCAAATAAGCTGAATTTAATACCAATAACATCACCATCTAAAATTGCTATAATCCAATCTACAAAGCATACAACCATATGCGTACCATAAGAACAATCCATATTCTATAGCAAATGAAGTGTCCATGAGTCTTCAAGAAAACCCACTAAAGGGGTCAAGAAGGGTTTAAAGCCCTACAATGAAGGTGATCCAGAAACCTTAGTTCAATGGCCCTTAAGGAAAATGTCACCAACCACTAATCTCACATAATAACCGAGCAACCCAGAAAATCATGTGCCAAGAAATTCTTCAAAACATATAATTTCAAGTGCCCCCTCTTGGGAAGCCCTAAAAGGAAAAGAATCTTGAAAACCGTTCAACATTTTTCAAAATAAGATGATCTATACACTTATTGGTTAGTACTGTAGTAAGCACTTGAAGATGAGTGAAATCCTATGCGAAATGAGATAATCTGAAAAGGTGAGATGGTAACCCTTAGGGTAATAATATCCACCAAAAACTTTGGATCAACTCCAAATAAGGTTGGAAATTATATACATGGATATTGGTGTCCACCCACCTATTCCACTTATACCTCTAGTCAATTTCATCATTTTCCTTGTTTATAGCAACATTTATTATTTTTAGCATTATTTCTTTTCCTGAACTTCTGGACTAGTTTTGAACCCCTAAATAGTGTTTTTTTGAGGTTCACAGTAGGCTCAAAGCAATTTATAAGGGCCTATGGAAAATATTGTAGCACTTAGAGAGATATTTCCAATGAGGTATAATTCATGCCAAACAATGATAATATGACCAAATTATGACCCCATGAAGTTATCTTCCCAACTAACCCCAACAAGGCTCACAAACTCTTGTCACTCCATCTCATTGGGTTAGGGTTTTGGTTGTTTATGATTTTACCTTATTTTTTTAATCTTAAAAATGCCATCAAGCCTCATTGTAAAAAAAATTAGAGGCATGTAGTCGCTACATCTCTTCTCATAAATAAGCTACCATTGCTCAGGCTAGTTTATTTCCATTTTTGTATGCAATCATCTTTTAGTTCTTTGATATTAATGAAATGGAGTTTTATTTCTACATCTTTGTGTATATGTGTATTTCTATATTTTGTTTTGTTGTTTCATATGTCCATATTAGTGATATCAGAGAGCTCTACTCTTTCTTTGTTTTTCTTTGCATGTCCCCAATGAGGTCAGTGTATAAGAAGTTAGGGCTTGAACTAGCTGAACCTTTGCAGGACGAGCCTTGTAAACCTTGGAAACCTCCCATGGCACAACAAAGTAAATATTTAGGGGTAGGAGATCCTTTCAAAATATTTCTCAAGGAAGCCCTCGAGTGATAGAGGAATGCGATGCTGGCTAATTTGCCCAGATCCTTTGGCAACTACCCACAGGTGGCACATATTCATCCAACAACCACTTTGGAGGCACCACTCCCTTTAAGGTACAAGTTAAATTTTATATTCCCATATTTGAAGGAAAAATTTATGTATATGACATAGATATATTGTTAAATCTATTGGAAGGATATTTTTCAGTTCATGACTTTTTCAATCGAAAAAATATTACTTTTTCACTTCTCAAAGTCACCCCACATGTCAAGGACTACTGGGAAACATATTGTGAACAAAAGGATGAGAGGGAATCCTCACTGTTTCTAGCTACACCCACTTGAAATTATTTTTGATACACCATCAAGGAACAATATTACCCTCTCAAGAGCTATAAAGATAAATACATAAAGTGGACCATGCTACGACAAGGAAGGGACCAAGATGTGTCGGGGTTCACAAATGTTTTCCATAACCATTGCACGAAGCTAAGTATCAAGGATTCTAAGAATAATTTGGTACTCAAGTACCTTGGTTGTCTACATAATTACATCCATGATGTGATGGACTTCCTGGAAATCTCCTCGCTTGGCATGGACTATCGATATGTTGTCACGATTGAGCAAAAATTTAAACAAAAGAAGTGAGACTTTAGATCTACGAATACGAAGCAAAGGAAGGGCACCCCGAAACTGAATAATGAAGGACAAAGCTAAGGAAAGGTAACCCAAGACATCCCATCGAAGCCATAAGTGAAGAACAACACCACGAAGACAAAGAAGGACATAGGAGAATGGTGTCAGTTCCATAAGAACCCCACTCACAACACAAGTGAGTGTCGAGCCAAGAAATTACTAGTGGTCGATATTAAGGCTTCCGAATAAAATGTATATTTTAAATTTGAGTCATAAAATGACAAAGGGAATGATAAAGGGAAGAATATTATTTATGCAAAACCTAGTGCCACCGTTCCCTCCACCAAGATCTAGAAGGATGAGCCCAAAGATACAAAGGAGGGGGGGCATCTCTTCCACTCACAAATGTAGGTGAAGGGTTCTCTGTTGCAATTCATTTTCGATAATGGGAGCCAAATGAACCTCATTTTACTAGAAGTCTTGAATTTTTTGGGCCTAACGACCACACCACACTCGTAGTCATACACCATCAGGTGGCTTCACCAAGGCCAAGTTCTCCACATCAACCAACAATGTCATCTTCCCTACAACATCAATCCCTTCACAAATGAGGTACTATGTGATGTTTCTCCTCTTGAATTTTTTGATGTATTATTAGGCCAACAATACTTGTAGAAGCAACATGTTGTGTATGAATCTAGGCCTCACACTGTTATTATTACTTTGGGGAATAATTTGTACAGGATACCTGACATAGAATTGCCTACCACTGTTTCTTTATTCACTACAAAGCAATGCAGTAAGATCATCTCCCAGACTAGGAAATTTGTTTTCCTTATGATTCTCCCTCAGGGGAACAATAATATTATGGCCACAACCTCTAGAAAAGGCTCCTCCACATGGTAGTAGCATATGGACAAGGTTGTGGAAGAGTACAGGGACATCTTCACCTTACCCGGAGACATACCTCTACACTATGGGGTCAAGTACTCCATCCATCTAACCCTGAGCACACTGCTACCCAATGGATTGATCTATCAATGATATGTTCTCGAGAGTGATGAAATCAAGAGGTAGATTCAGGAGTTTTTATAGAAAGGGCACATCTAGCCAAGTTCATCACCATGTGGGAGCCCAATCATGTTGGTACTGAAGAAGGATGAGACATGGAGACTTTGTATTGACTATCAGGCATTGAACAAGATCATTGTCTAGAATAGGTATCCAATCCCACAAATTTATGGCTTTATGGACCATCTTAAGGGGGATAAATATTTCAACAAGATTGACTTCAAGTTTGTTTATCAGCAGTCACCAATCGAACCCTCTAATGTGTGGAATACTGTGTTCAAACCCAAGGAGGGCCTTTTTGAATGGATTTTCATGCATTTCGGATTAACAAATGCCCCTACAACCTTCATGAGGATGATGGATGACATATTGTGACCCTTCACCAACTCTTTCCTAGTGGTGTATTTGAATGACATTTTGTTCTTCAACTAAAGTTGGGAGGAGCACCTCCACCATATTCAACAACTCCTCTAAACCCTATAGAAACACAAGTTGTGTACCAATTTGGAGAAATGCACTTTTAGTATGACCCAAGTTCAATATATGGGGTACATAATTGTTAAGTGGGGTGTGCATTTGGATCCAAACAAGATACAAGTCATTTAGGATTGGAAAACCCCAACCACTCTAACATAGCTCCGTAACGTTTTGGGTCTTGCCAGCTACTACCACAGGTTCGTTTTGGAGTTCTCTCATGTCACTTTTCCCTTAAGACAATTCACCAAGGGAGGAGTAAAGAAAAAATATTTTGGCCTAAATCCCAATAGAAGGCATTTTCTGAGTTGAAGCATCTTCTCTTCTCTACACTAGTGCTCACATTACCATACCTACAACAACCATTTTAAATCAAGACAGATGCCTTTGAATATGTTATTGGTGCAGTTCTTACTCAACAGGGGAATCTAGTGGCATACCACAATGAGACACTTCAAGGCACAATCTGAAAGTATCCCACCTATGACAAAGAGATTTATTCCATTATGTAGACCTACTAACAATGGAAGCATTACATTCTGGGGAAGGAAAAAATCATCCACACAAACTACTGACCCTTGTAGTTCATACAGACATAAGGGAAGTTGCGGAATGATAACCATTAGAAATGGTCTACATACCTACAACAATTCCATTTGAACATTAAGTATAAGAAAGGAAGCACCAACAATTTTGCAAAATGTCACAGTCAAATTCCATTCATGGCACTGACCATTGGGCTCGAACCATATGGGCATGAAACTGTGGGGTGGCCTCATTTTTACAAGACCGATGAAGAATTTGGAAACACATTCTAGATGCTTGTCAAAGGCAAGAAAGGTCCAAATTTTCACCTCTAGGATGAATTGTTATGCCATCTGGGACACCTTTGCGTTCCTTCAAGTGAGTGTGCCAAGATGATTTGGGAGGTGCACTATAGTCAAGTTGTTGGACATTTCAGGGTAGAGAAAATAGTGGTAGTGTTATAGAAGTATTGCTATTGGTTGAACCTTTGACAAGATGTTGGGAAGTACATCAGATCCTACACTTCCTCTGCCATTGCCAAACTGACCATCAAGACGCAAGGCCTATATAATCCTCTTCCTACTCCAAGTCAACCTTGGGAATCCCTATTCATGGATTACATGTCGGGCCTTCCTTCTATTAAGCATGGAAATGACTGCATTTTCATGGTTATCGACAAATTCTCTAAGATGGCAATTCTGGCGACCTACAAGAAGAGTATCATTGAAGAAAGTATTGCTAAGCTCTTCTTTGAATAGGTGTGGGTACACTTTCAAATCCCGCAGCTCATTATCTCAATTGGGATAACAGGTTCCTATGTATATTTTTTCTCAAGTCTTTGGTCAATGCTGGATACCAAGATCACAAATTCCATGGGTTTCCACCCCCAAAAATGATCGCCAAACAGAGGTCATCAACAGGATGCTCGTACAAATTCTACACAATTACAACTTGCATCATCCATGCACATGGGATGAAATCCTCCCATCTATATAGCAACTACAATAGAGATGTCCATAGCTCAGCTAGCCACAACCCTTTTCAAGTGCAAATGGGGTTCCAGCCACTATATCCAATTGATGTGGTCATACCATTTACAACTACTATGGCACATTCAGCTCATGTTGAGTCTGAAGATGACAGGGCTAACATCTTCATTCAGTGAATTCAGCACATATTCTAGTAGGTCCATGACATATTGGAAATAATGAATGTTAAGTACAAGAAGTGACATGATCAACATTGGGTGCCACACAAGTTCTAGCTAGGTGACAAAGTTTGGCTACATCTCTAAAAGGAATGCCTCTCTGGGCCCAGCCAAAATTTTTACCTGTTGTCATACGTTTTGTACACTATCAAAAAGGCTATAAGGTACAGTTCCTTCGTGCTCAACATTTCATCATTCCTTGGCCTACCCAATATTCAATGTGGACTGCCTTCAACCATACTTTCCACCATTGCTAGACACATCTGACATTATAGAACAACACACACCAATAGAGTGCAACCCAGACTACATGGAACATGCCACAACTAATCAGATCATGGACATGCATATCAAGAACACTCGCCAATATAGCATCCAAATATATAAAGTTTCAAACTGGGCCAACACCTTCACCATGGAAAGTGGTTTACCAGGGACCAAGTTCAACAAAAATCTCCTCATCTCATTGAGGATATGCACAAAATGATGACCATTTCTTCCTATGCAGGGTGGACTGATTTAGGTGGATATTGGTGTCCACCCGCCTATTCCACCTAGACCTCCAATCATTTTCATCAGTTTCCTTGTTTATAGTAGCATTTACTATTTTTAGGAGTTTTTCGGGTCTTGAACTTTTGGAGTAGTTTTGAGCCCCTAAACGACATTGTTTTGAGGTCTATAATAGGCTCATAGCCAAAGGTAGGGGCCAATGAAAAATATTTTATTTCTTGAAGAGATATTTCCAACAAGGTATCATATACGCCAAATGGAGATAATATGACCAAGTTACGACCATCGAAAGTTGTCCACCCAACTAACCCCAAAGAGGCCCACAAACTCATGGTGTTCCATCTCTTGGGGATATGGTTTTGGTTGTTTAAGGTTTTCCCTTGTTGTTCAATAATAAAAAGGCCCTTTATCCTCATTGTAACATAGTGTAGAGGCATGCAATCGCTACATCGTTTCTCAGAGATAAGCTACCATCACCTGAGCTGATATTAATGAAATGAAGTTTTATTTCTACATCGTCTTTGTGTATTTCTAAATTTCTAAATTTTTTTCGTTCCTGGATAAGTACGGATTAGGAAATGACTACAGTTGCAAAAAATACCAACTTGAGCAACCAACACACAAAGCCATAGTGTTGGGTGCCAAAAGTTCCATCCAAGAAAAAAAAACCATAGAACGGCCCCAAAGCTTGATCAACCCAACAGAAGGACACACAAGATACAAGGGATCCAACAATAAAGGACAAATACCAATCACATGTAGAATACCAAGCATAAAAATAGAGTATTGAATAACGGAGAGGAAGTTCACACCCACTGTAATACTATGTTGAGATCAAAAGAGATAAAAAAATATTGAAAAGAACCAACTAGAAATCCCTTCATCTACATAGACCATAAACACATACATGGAACAAAAGATGAACCCGTGAATAAGAAAAATGCATGTGGTGACCATATGCTAAAGAATCACACAAGAGAACATGTAACCAATGATCCAAAATTGTATTTATAAACATGATGGTGTGACTGTATTTATACACACTTTAAAATCGGCCCCCCTCCTAGAGAAGGGTTATGGACTCATAAATCTAGGTCAACCCTAACCATCCATATATTGAAGAGTTTTACTATGACATCTTTCAATAAAAAATCCTATACACACTTAAAATGCACACAAGACATGTCAACCCATGGATTTATGTGAATATTACACATATCCAACACTCGAAATACATTAATTAAATTAAAAGAGTGTGTAATATTCTTCCAAGGTTTTAGATGAGCAAGATATGTTATTTTGGAGGCAATATGTCATTAATTGTTAACCATTTCACTACTTTCCTACATGGATATGGGATACAGATCACAGTTGTCAAGCATAAGTTCCAATATGAAGGATGAACTTGAATAGCTTAGCAAAAATATTTAGTTCAATCTATTTGACAAGGAAATTCAAGCTTCTCTAGCAAATCTCTATCAATTTTTACATTTTACGAAGTTCACAAAGCTTGAGGAACATAATAAGAAGACAAATCACATTGGATTAAATATAGAAACATATCAACATAGGCTTGTTTTAAAGTGCATTGAAGCCATTAATGGGAAAAATAAGGTCTTCACCTAGTACATGCTTTTGGGGAACCTATAGTAGAGTAGAGGATAATTCGATTGCCATTTTCATAGGCAAAAAGGTTGTATCTATGAAAAAAACAAAACTTTGAAATATTTATTCTAGTATTGTAACTTTGTGAAGTTTTCTTAAGACAAGGTGTCTAAGCTCTGTAGCCAATTCCTTCATATTCCCTATAAAGTGGCCTTATTAGGAGATAGGCTCCCTTGAACCATCGAATTTAGTGTAGCAAGGAAATTCCCTATAATAGATGTTGTATTTTATATTTGGAAAATAAACATTGGGACTAAAAATAAAATAAAATAAATATCCATTTGCAAAACAAATTCTAGGTCCAAGAGATCAAGAAGGATGCAACACATTTGTGCAAATCATTCCAGTTCTAGGGAGGGAGCCTCTTACTAACATCTTGGTTCCATCGTCCAGCTACCAATGGTCACAATACTCTTAACAAATGCCTTGTTATTATGTCAGTAACGAAGTGAGAGAAAAAAACAAAGCCACCACAATTGCACCCCTGACCACTGCAATAGAATGAGATATACCAATGGCTGGAATTGGCACTCTTTAGGGAAAAGAAGCCTCCATCATGAAAGAAGGAAAATGATATGTGGGAACCCATTATCATGGAGTTAGAGTCTACAATATTGTTGGGTACCACCCTTAATAGGATATTTCTCAAACAAATAATGTTTGTATTAAGAAAATTTCAAAAAGCAACCTTACAACATATAATATACTTCCCTTTATAGTAAAGTTGGATCCAATGTGGGGATGATAAAGTATGACCTTGTCTCCCTTATTTAATAATATATTATCTGTTAACTACCCATCAATTAATATGAAACAACATAACAATAATTCATAGTAGGTAATATTCCACTACAACCTCTAGAAACCATGATTTCACCTCTTGTGGGAGAGGAGAATCATGAAATTGATGAAAAAAATATTGAGGAAAAGGTTTTCATTAACAGAGGTAAATGAAAATTAGAGAAAAAACAATAGCAAAGAAATAAGGCAGCACGGGAAAAGGTGGCTAGACCATGAAGACTAGAACTATAGAATAGGAGAAATTGTTGTACTTGAAAATGAAATAAGCAAGATAGAAAGTAGTAACTTTTGCTTGAAATTCAAACAAAGATGAGGTAGATAAGGAAAAACAGGGTTGAATTGAAATGAAAAAGTACCGTCCCTTTTAATCATCAGTATATCTAAGACTCCAAAAAATAGGCTACATTAGTTGGGATGCTCCACTTTTCCTTTTGAATCCAACTGAAATCATTGCTTCATAAAAATGAAATGGAAATTAATTGATTACATGACCAGATTTCATAAAATCCTTCTTTCAACAAGAGTATATAGAAATATATTGAGTCAATTACTTAATTTGAATGAGGGAAATCCTTCGTTAATGAAGGATTCAATCTTATGCCAAATACCTAAAATAAGGAAATAGAAATCTAAACCAATCCCATTATTATCAAACAGAGCAGAGAGAGTAATTGATAGAGAAATATAATACTTTAAATGGGTATAATGAAGAATAGCTATTTTCATATGATAATCAAGCATAACAACTCACCATCATAGTTCCATAGCCATATTCCACCTTACATCTAGGCATTATAAAGAGATCTTTCTTATCTTTAGAAACCTAGAAGAGAAATTTAAGCAGTCACAACCTCATGCAAATGTTTGAAACTTTCACAAGAAAATCATTGTTAAGAGGCCAACAAGAAAAGTCATTCAAATTCACTCTCCCCTCTCATACTGGATTCATCAATCAACAAGGAATGTCCAGTAATAACAATGCCATCCGCAGGGACCTGAAAAGGAGAAATAAATATTTCGGAGCATAGTTATTCAATTTATAAATGAAACAACACATTGATGACATTAGTAGTAAGCACATAAGTTATTTCAATATACCTAATCATCAATATTGAGAAATACAACATCACCCACTACAAGATCAAAAATGGGAATTGTACATCCTGTTCCACCTTTGATCACTTAAAAAAGCAACGCAAAACAATGTTTGATCATAATAATGAAAAGTAAATCTCAAGAATTCCACATATGTATATAGACATGTATATACAAGAAATTTCAAAATGATAAATTTCAAAGACTAAGGAAGATGGTGATATGCACCTAAACTTCAATGTTCCTCTTCTCTTCGTTCAGATTTTGGAATTTGGAGAGATTACCTGTAATCACTAATTGATACAATTAAAAAGAAATTATCATCAACATGTTCATAAACATATTATAAAATGCAATAACAAGCATTACACAAATCTAAGATAATCTAGTTAAAAGTGAGTGTTCTTTTATGTTCTAATGGAGTTGCATTTTATGTCTCAACTTTCTCTACATGTCTCAACTTCTTTTACTATACATTTAACTTATTTTAGAAAAAATGATACGTGGATGAAAATGATGATCTGTAAGCTTGTGTTTTGAATGAAAGGTTGGCTAAATACTTTTTGGTTTTGTGAAATGTATATATTGCACAGGTTTACTCACATAAAGGGTTAGAGTTTGGTTATTGAAGTAGTCAAATTCAATTGTGTAATTATAATTTATAGCTACAACTAATTTAACAATAATATTAATTATAACATGACAATGAGGAGAAATGGGAAAATAATGGAAATTTGAAAAAATGGTTGAACTTCATTTGGTTTATTAGTTTTCTTGAGGAAGAAATTTAAAAAGCATGGATGTGGACAATTCACATTTTTTTACTATAAAATTTGAAAGGAAAAGTTATTCAGTCCTCTGTTGATACAACAACCAATGAAGAAACAAAACCCAAGATACCATGACTATGTAATATCAACACACATATAATACTTTAGTGCATCTCCTTGTATACTGTAAAATAGTCAACAAAATTCTGCTTCATTTGGAATAATGTTTGAGGTTGAGACATGTCTAGTATTGGACACAAGGCACACACATGAAAAATTTGCAAAATATTCCACCACGTTTAGAGAGATATTCTTCTCCCTCGGGGATTTTATAAAGGGATGGAGACAACACTTAAGACTGCAGAATAAACTATCAATGAAACCAAAATAAAAAAAATAAAAATGTTAAGATTGAATAGCATCTATTAATTTAATATTTATTTTTAACATTGATCCGTATGAATTAAAATCAAGGATTAAAAGTGTTTCTTATTAATCCTCATATTACATCTTCATGAAAATTTACAGAGATAAAATCTATATCAACAGATGGGAGAGTTTTAGAACCCTCTCATGGCATATAATTAGTTAATATTAGTGAAAAAAAAGTTTGTACTCGAGAGTGTTCGAAACCCTAAGCATGGAGTGGCTCAAGGCAGGTTCAAAGCTTGACTATGTACTCAGCCACCCTTTTAACAGAGTGATGGAAATGTTGAGAAAAGAGAATTGACATGGAGAAGGCCTGAAAAAACGTTCATTTTCATGGTGAATTTATAGGTCCCTAATTTGGAGTGGCACAACGTTGTTTTATAATATGTGACCAATGGAATCACAATCCTAGTGATTTTCTATCATTTTATCCCTAGAGATGATAATTTTAGGAATACCAGGTTCAATATTGTGAAATTCATTGTCAAGGGCATGTGGATCACAAAGACCATTGTTGGGAAACTCTACAGCCTTCCTGCTAGGGAAGGCGTTGAGATGTAACTATATAAAGAGTTTGAGTTATCTTGAAATATAACATGGACATCAAATTCTAACATGGCTATAAGGTACATAAATTTTGCTACTATGGATATGGAATTTCTGGTGGAGTCTTGGGTCTTAGGTCTAGGACGATCTCCCACAGAGGCTCTTTGAGGCATTAGTATTTCCCAAAAATAGATGTTTCTTATGAGTTATTAGCATTTCTTAAAAAAGATAGCTCTTATGGGCTATTAGCAGTTCTCAAAAATAGATGGGCTCTTCCACAAGGTTGGATTTCATTACCACTGAAGATTGGTGTGGTGAAAACCCATCAAGAGGGCATTATCATGAATCACGTTTTTAGCAAGAAAATTAGTGAGGGGTTTTCCACTTTGAAAGAGTGTTCATTCCCAGAAGGTTAAAGATGAATTTGTTAACGAGGAAGAAAAATCCAAACCTAAAACATCCATCGCCAGCCTAACAACTGAGCCTGCTACTACATAGAGAAACTTCCATTCATCTGTGTTCATCATCAAGGGAATTGTTGGGAGGGGATGAGACCGTGAAAGGCCCTTGGAGATTTCATTAGACCAATTGCTAGCTGTAAATAATGTATATTATGGAGAATACTTTCAATCTACATATTTTTCCTATGAAAGAAAAACCAATGGTCAACACCTACAACATGTATGGGGTTTGGGCATGGCTCTGAACAAAAATTCTCTAGAAATAAGCAACATAATATGATATTATATTAAGGCATATTTGATGTATTGAAACCCTAAAATAAAATAAAAAGGGAGAGGGGGCATGCACCTCTTTGATGCCATATTCCACCTTACATCTATGCATTATAAAGAGATATTTCTTATCTTTAGAAACCAGGAAGAGAAATTTAAGTAGTCACAACCTCATGCAAATGTTTCAAACTTTCACAATAAAATCAATGTTAAGAGACCAACAATAAAAGTACATTCAAATTCAGTCTTCCCTCTCATAATGGATTCATCAATCAATAGGGAATGTCCAGTAATAACAATCTCATCCGCAGGGACTTGAAAAGGAGAAATAAATATTTCAGAGCATAGTTAATCAATTTATAAATGAAACAACACATTTACGACATTAGTAGTGAACGTAAGTTAGTCCAATGTACCTAATCATCAATATTGAGAAATACAACATAACCCACTACAAGGTCAAAAATGGGAATTGTACATCCTCTTCCACCTTTGATCACTTAAAAAAGAAGCGCAAAACAAAGATTGATCATAATAATGAAAATTAAATCTCAAGCATTCCACAGATTTATATAGACATGTATATACAAGAAATTTCTAAATGATAAATTTCAAAGACTAAGGAAAATAGTGATATGCACCTAAACTTCAATGTTCCTCTTCTCGTTCAGATTTTGAAACTTGGAGAGATTATCTATAATCACTAATTGATAGAATTAAAAAGAAATTATCATCAACATGTGCATAAACATATTATAAAATGCAATAACGAGCATTACACAAATCTAAGATAATATAGTTAAAAGTGAATGTTTTTTTTTTTTATGTTCCAATGGGGTTGCATTTTATGTCTCAAATTTCTCTGCATGTCTCAAATTATTTTACTATACATTTAACTTATTTTAGAAAAAATGATACATGGATGAAAACAATGATCTGTAAGCTTGTGTTTTGAATGAAAGGTTGGCTAAATAGTTTTTTTGTTTTTTTAAATGTATATATTGCACAGTTTTACTCACATAAAGTGTTCGAGTTTGGTTATTGTAGTAGTGAAATTCAATTGTGTAATTAGAATTTACAGTTGCAACTGATTTAACAATAATATCAATTATAACACAACAATGAGGAGAAATGGGAAAATAATGGAAATTTGAAAAAAAAAATTCCTTCATTTGGTTTATTAGTTTTCTTGAGGGAGAAATTTAAAAAGCATGGATTTGGATAGTTCACAAGTTTTTCTTACTATAAAATTTGAAAGGAACATTTATTCAGTCTTCTGTTGATACCACAACCAATGAAGAAACAAAACCCAAGATACCATGACTATGTAATATCAACACACCTATAAGACTTTAGTGCATCTCCCTGTATACTGTAAAATAGTCAACAAAACTTTGCTTCCTTTGGCATAATGTTTGAGGCTGAGACATGTCTAGTCTTGGACACAAGGCAGACACATGCAAAAATTTCAAAATCTTCCACCATGTTTAGAGAGATATTATTCTCCCTCGGGGCTTTTCCAGAGGGATGTAGACAACACTCAAGACTACAAAATAAACTATCAATGAAACCAAAATAAAAAATAAAAATGTTAAGATCAAATAACATCTATTCCTTTAATATGTCTTTTAAACATTGATCCGTATGAATTAAAATCAAGGGTTAAAAGTGTTTCTTATTAATCCTCATATTATAGGTTCATGAAAATTTACAGAGATAAAATATACATCTACATATGGGAGAGTTTTAGAACCCTGGCATGGCATATAATTAGTTAATATTAGTGATAAAAAAAAAATCTCTACTCAAGAGTGTTTGAAATCCTAAGCATGGAGTGGCTCAAGGCAGGTTCAAATCTTGACTATGTACTCAGCCACCCTTTTAACAGAGTGATGGAAATGTTGAGAAAAGAGAAATGACAAGGAAAAGGCATGAAAAATGTTTATTTTCATGGTGAATTTAGAGGTCCCTAGTTGGGAGTTGCACAACATTGTTTTCTAACATGTGACCAATGCAATCACAATCCTAGTGATTTCTATCATTTTATCCCTAGAGATGATAATTTTAGGAATACCAGGTTCACTATTGTGAAGTTCATTGTGAAGGGCCTTTGGATCATGAAGACCATCTTCAGGATATTCTACAGCCTTCCTACTAGGGAAGGCATTTAGATGTAAATATATAAAGAGTTTGAATTATCTTGAAATATAACATGGACATCAAATTCTAACATGGCTAAAAGATACGTAAATTTTGCTACTGTGGATATGGAATTTCTGGTGGAGTCTCAGGTCTCAAGTCTAGGACGAGCTCCCAGAGAGGCTCTTCGGGGTGTTAGCATTTCCCAAAAATAGATGTTTCTTATGAGTTATTAACATTTCTCAAAAAAACATAGCTCTTATGGGCTATTAGCATTTCTCAAAAATAGATGGGCTCTTCCACAAGGTTGGATGTCAATACCACTGACGATTGGTGTCATGGAAATCCATCAAAAAAGAATTATCATGAATCATCTTTTTAGCAAGAAAATTAGGGAGGGGTTTCCCACTTTGAAAGAATTTTCATTCCTAGAAGGTGAAAGATGAATTTGTTAACGAGGAAGAAAAATCCAAGCCTAAAACATTCATCTCCAGCCTAACAACTTAGCTTGCTACTACATAGAGAAAATTACATTCACTAGTGTTCATTGTTAAGGGAATTGTTAGGAGGGGATGAGACCATGAAAGGCCCTTGGTGCTTTCATTAGACCAATTTCTATTTGTAAATAATGTATATTATGGGGAATTCTTTCAATCTACATTTTTTTCCTATGAAAGAAAAACCAACGGGCAACACCTACAACATGTATGGGGTTTGGGCATGGCTCTAAAAAAAAATTCTATAGAAATAAGCAATAGAATATAATGTTATAATAAGGCACATTTGATATATTGAAACCCTAAAATAAAATATAAATGGAGAGGGAGCATGCAAATGTCATCCTCTACAATGTCCAGGGTTTTCAAATTGTAAGAAGGATGTCAAATTGGCCTTGTAGACTATAAAAACGTGTAGAAACAGACCTTGTAGATCGCAATGAGACCATTGTTCATTGAACAATGGGTGTGTGTAGAACACTAGCATCCAAACTTCATACATCTACCATATTATGTGTGTATTCTCTATCATTTCAGATTCTAGTACTATCTACCAACAAATAGTATAAATAACATGGATCATTTAATAAACATAGACTAATAGAAAAATTGCCTTTTGAATTACACCACATTTCTACTATCACTGTAGGCTAGTTTACATTTTCACATTACACTAGGAAAACACATATTAACATATAAAAACCACATTACGCTAAAAAAGTGCACATCAAAAGTTGAAATTAATTATATTTTTGAAGTTTCAAAATTCTCCCTTAATTATGTTCTCCAAATGTCGGCTATTTTACAAGTTTAGATGAATGCCAATTATGTTATTGAACTCGGCTTTGTGCTCAATTTGCCTACATTATGCACTAAATGATTATTATTAGAAAACAGTTGATAATTAAGTTATTCATGAAGTGAAATGTCCAAGAACAAGGAAGTACATGACACATAGATGTTATTTTTGTGAGATTCAAAATATCCTTAAGGCAAGTGTGAATGATTTGACTATAAGTAGTAACGGAAGTCTCAATAATCCATCATAGATATGAAATTAAGATAATGACTTGGTAGCCCAAGAAAGGTGTGAAATTCAACTAATGGCGACTCTCGTTTAAAATTTGGTACTTATCAATAATTGTAACACAAATGACAACTTGAAGTTTGGCGCATTTCATTTCACCAAATTAAAACAATGGAGAAGACTATATTGTTACAACTAGAATTTAAGAGTAATGTATTACATTACAACCATCTAAAATTTGGAGTCGATGTTCAATTGCTTTGGCATACCTTCATCTACAAGCTGCTTCTCTCACAATCAAATGCAAATAGAGAAAGTATAAGAGCTCATCTTAGAGCCTTTTAATTTTATCCCTAAAGTGGTTGAAAAATAGCAACTGTTGCTAATAGGAACTATTTGTAGTTTGAATGAATTCAATTATATAAAATCCACTCCATCGGTTTCTTTCCACCAAAGGCACAAGACTCACCTATCTAAAGGCCTAGTTACCAAAATAAAAATATGAATTTTGATTCAATAAGACTGATATTAAAAAAAACCAAGGAAATTGACGCAGTATTGACAAGTAGGAAAGTTGTTTGATGTAAAAAAAATATATGTCATGTGACAAAACACTATTTTTCTATTACAAATTGAGGCACTTCCATACAATTACCTAACTATAAGGTTCTACTTTTGTCCTGATTTTCATCTCCTTTCAATTTGCAATCAGATTAAGGAAAACATGATATTGACTATACAAAAACATCTTATAGTAGTGGCCTGCGACCGCATCTTTGACATATAAATCTTTTTCAGTGCAGTTTTTACACATCAAACATACATTTAGCAGGGCTCTACTCTAGTACGAAGCCTCCAAATTTTCTAGATGTTCACATGTAGGTGTTTCATAAATTATAAAAGGCACATGTGTCAGTAATTGGTATCTGGGTTGCCAAAAGTGGATAGCTAATATAGCTCCCAATAGGGGTAAAGTCCTACCAAGTGATATGCCCCTTGCTTGTGAATGAATGTAGAGCACAAAAAGGTAGTTGGGGTCAGGTGCATGTCCTAGGTGACTTTTCCCAAATATGTACCACCCACTCATGGTTTCTAAGTTGAAGTCCATTGAATTCAATGTCACTAAAATTTCCTTTGTAATGCTAAATTTGGGGTTGTTAGCCTCATCATAATAAGAGGAATTGTTTTTTGGAGGCTTAAAATTCAAAATATCTACTCAAGCTGGTCCTAAATTCAAGATCATCATAATTAACATTCTATAAACATTTATAAGAAACTAGAAAATGATAGTAGGAAATATGAAACTATCCACTTCACATATGAAAGAAAAATCAACTTGCCACTATTTGATAGTCAACATAACCCTTGATGGTTGCTCTACTTTACTAACAAATTCAACTTTATCAATTCTATAAAACTTATATCTTAACTCAAGACTAGATATGGTTGATTATAGAATATGCTTTTCACAACTTCACACTGACCATCCATACTTCACAATGAAGAGAAATCAAGTGAAATTGTATGAAATCAAGTGCAATTTTATAAAATTATGTTGTTTTAGTATTGCTTGGATGGAGTTCTCAAACCACTTAGCTGTAAGCTCCTCTTGGGATGATGAATTATAGTGTGTGGTTTTGAGGAAAAGCCTCCTTTTACTATTACTTAGGGATAGGATGGAGTGCCAAATAGCTAAGATTTTTAAAATAATTTTTGCAAAATAAAGATATAGTGTGGCTAAGAAATGTAATTATTTTACTACTAAGGGATAATATTAAATGAGTTGACCTCTTTAAGATCCTTTGTGAAAATAAGGGATGAGAGTAACATAATGGCATATAGCATTGGCTTCTTTAAAAAATTTAGTGCAAATATGGTATTAGTGGTAATGGTATGGCATAGATAAAGATCAGGTGAGACAATTATACCCTGTTATTAAGAGGTGTATATTGTAGATCTCCAAAGCCTAATCTTTTCAGCTCTGGTCATATAGAAAGAGATATATGCCACATTACACTATTAAATAATGCAAAAACATAAGGCATAAATTTATAACAAGTATAGTGAATCATTAATTCTCAATTCGTTACTTTTTGTTGAACATCTCCTTGCGCTATTCTCTAAAAAATCCTATCGAAAGATAAAACAAGAATAGAAAATATAGTTGTAATAATGCTCTGTTAAATTAGAAATCAATTGTGCATATTTTATAATATTGAATTGCAATCATTCATTATAGATGGACTTATAAATCAGAAATCATCCTCTTGAACATCAATAAGAAAACCTTTGAATGGTCACTACCATTTTGAAATTGCAGCCTTTCCAACAACCGGTTCTCTAATCAATAAAGTGTTATTTTTTGTCTATAATAAAAGAATTTGAATGAACCTATGCATTTCAACATTCCTTCCAATGACAACATCAAGCTTACCTTTCTTAGCCATCTATATCAAATCTTTCCCATATTTGTCCAAAGCCTCGTACTTGCCCTTCAAATATGTTTTTCATAAATTCAACAAAGCTGAGATTAAAGAAAATTACCATCTAAAGGTCAAATGAAAGCCTTAAAATTTTAGAGAAGATGCACAAAATCCTCAGTTAGATGGTCATTGAAATCAAATTATATTTCTACTTCATAGATCAGTAATGATTATATGAGTTTATTCTAGAGTGTTAGTTTATGAGTGTGTAACTCAGACAATGCTCTAGGGACATTACTATCTTTCCACCAACAGAGCAACATACGACAAGGTGCCATACAATGGTACAACATCCCTCCCTTCAACATTTATTCTGGAAGTTATGAAGGTGTACTATCATGTCCACTAATGTTAATGCATTAGAGGATTTAAAGAAAAAATGATGCAAAATAATGTTAATGCATTAAAGGAATTAATACAACTACTAGAGGTGCATAAAAAGGTGGATGAAAATGGTACCTAGTAAGATTTATTAAAAATACTACCCCCAAAAAGAATAAAAATGATTAATAATAATAAATTTGGTGCTTTTTTACGAGATACTCAATTAGGCATAGATCACTTTGTAGCACTATCAGATGTGGAATTTTCTTACACGTGCCTCACACTACTGTAAATATATTAAAATAAGTGAAAGGTGATGAAAGTAGTCCAAAAAAAATAGGGTGTATACCATATGATCCAACAAAGAAAAATAATAATCATAAATCATATTAATGAATGTAATGTACTGCGATTAATGGGGTCCATAGATTTATGGGCATAGTTCATCGTTGAAGAGCTTTTACTTGTGGATGCAAAACATATCTGATCACACTAGAACTAGATGCAAAAGTTAAAGCTAGGAATTTTCACTGGTTATTATTTCATAATGTAGTGTCATTGGAATCTATAATTTTGGGATGAGTGCCACGCCCACATAATATTTGTCTTCGAACTCAATTGTACCCATGATTTGTGTAATTTCGAGGCCAACAATGCAATGGAAACACAAGAATGAAAGCTACAAATTATCCAAATTGGAGAACTAGAAAATAAGGATGACAACATCCCATAAAGCTCTTAGATAAAAAAATGTATAAAAATCGTATAACAGGGCATGCCAAAATGTTTTCCCCTAAGAAACTCGAAGCTAAACCCCCAAACTTCAATAAGCCATCTATCTGAGGATATATGTTCAATAAGCCACCTATCTTTTCTAGCCAATTTTTTTCAGCTCTTTTTTCTTCCAATTGTGGTGTCAACCTTGTAGGTTGTGGAAGGCTAGAGGCAGCAACACTTCCATCTTTATAGTTGTGAGTGGTAGGCTTCCTAATTGCCATAATTTTGCTTTCCATTTTTTCTTGCTAACCTAAATTCCTTCTCCAGTGAATCAAGTTCCCAAAGGTGAACATCATGTTGGATATTATCCTTTAAATTCCCTATGAACACATCAATCCTATGCTCCTCTCGAATATCTTTTACCCTTAAGTTCAATTTTTGGAAGTCCTCAATGTGCTCCATCATTGAACCCTTTTGTTTGAGATTTATCAATTGGCTAAAAAAGGTGTTGCTTTTTGTATCCTCATAATGTGTTATCATTTCTTCCATAAAAATTGCCAAAGTGACAAATTGTTTACAAGAGCAAAGCCATTGATACCATACAAATTGATTTGGTTCCAATTATAAAGTTGAAATACGTACCTTTTCTGTGTATTGCACATTTTGGAGATCGAAAAATTGCTCCATCTATAATATCCATGTTCCAAGATCCTTGCCATCAAACTTCCTCCTATCAATTTTTGGAACATGGTGGGTCTTCAATCCAACATGAGAGTCTATGAAATCATGATGAACATTTGTTTTGTTCGCATCATGAGTTTCCTTTACTACCCTTTCACCACTAGTGACCATTTCTTGTAGCAACTTATTCAAATTTATCTTCAATTCTTCCATCTTATCATCCATTCCAATCATCTTAGCTTCCACGCCATCCATATTAACTTGCATACCATTCATATTACCTTTCATGTCATTCATCTTGGCTTCATTTAGCTTTAGTGAGAGTGAATTTTGTTTTACTTGGTCTTGTAATTTTGATATATGATGTTGCATTTCTTCCTCTTCTTCACGAGTCATGCTAGAGCTTTCAAACTACTTACTAGGTGTTTCCATTTTCTTTATTCGAGGCATTAATTAATGCTAATAATGCTTCACTATTCCCTTTGAATTCCTTCAAACTGATTTTTCAAACCAATCTTATGCAAAATTTTATAAACAACTACACACTTTTTTTTCACTTTGTAAGAGCTCGATATTGAATTTGTTGTATCTCTGTAACTATAGATCTTGAATATCTGAAATCTTATCCTATGATAGAACTTTGAGTCCTCGTTCTAACCCCACACATTTGATCAAGATTGGATTCTCCAAGGAGTATTTATGCCAAACCTCCCACGGTGACCTGATTATAGACTAGTTCAGTAGAGTGCACTTGTACGACATGGCACATGTCATTATTTCGACCTTAGTACTTGAAACTGATACATAGAAAACTATAGGTCGTTCTATTTCCAAAAAATCTTATGAAATTTCACTATGATGCTCAAAACAAAAGCTATGACAATTTTCCCCAGGTCACCTATTTGGAATGTAATGCGGGAGTCTGCAAAAATCCTAAATTCCTCAAATCATATCTCTGAAATATACCAATATAAGCTCTGAAATTTGGACCCAAAGTTCAGCATGATTTTCTCTCGAATGGGTTTTTATGGTAGCATATGAAACGTCACAAAACAAAATCTATATCCAAAATGCCATGATGACCTATTTGGAGCAGTGAAACCCTAGAATCCAAAGCTTTGACACCAAATGTTAGGAAACTAGCTCACAAAAAGATAGAAATGATAGATAAGCACCTTATAATTCAACCTCTTCAAGGGGAAAACCTACTTTACATTACACAAATGAACAATTCTTGGATGATACAAATGACTAAACCTCCCTTCTATATATAGGAGTCTAAGGGGTCACAATATAATCAAGCTGACATAACAGTAATAACATAAGGGCACAAAAATAACAACAGTGGGCTTCTATGGGGCATACTAATAACAATATGGGGATAATAGGGGCACAATAATAACAATAAGGGATACAATGACAATAGTAATGGGGGAATCATTAGTATCATAGGGTCCTAACATGCCCCTCTCCTTTCGAAAAGCATTGTCCTCAACACTTAAGTAGTTCTAGAAGCTTTTGTATAAAATTATCATCCTCCCATGTGGAATCTTCAACAGATAATTTCTTCCACTTGATGAGATACTCCGAACTTGATCGATTTTGTAGATGTTGAATTCTTGTTTCTGTGACTACTTCTAGTTCAAATTTGATTTTTTCCTTCCTCGTCAAGTTCTGGAAATATTGTTTGAACTGGGAGCTTGTCACCAATAACCTTCTTTAAACATGAAACATGGAAAACTAGGTGCACTCGGGAAGCTTCAGGAAGCTCAAATTTGTTTGCCATAGTACCAATATTTTGCAACACATTGTACAAACCATAATACTTTGGTGACAATTTATTATCCTTCTTAACTTGCTTGAGGGACATTTGTTTATATGGTTGTAGCCATAGGAATACCCAGTCACCTACATCAAAAATTATTTTGTTGCGATGTTGATTTGCATGTTGTTTCATTCTATTCTGCACCAATGTGAGGTTATCCTTTAAGAGTTGGATAACTTCTTATTGATGCTCGATGTGATGTTCCACTATTTGAACCTTAGAATTTTCTCTTAAATATGATGTGATGGATGGTGGATGATATCCATAAAGTGCCATAAATGGGGTCATTTTTTCTGCAGTATGGAAGGAAGTGTTATACGACCATTCAGCTAGAGGCAACCATTTGACCCATTGTGTTTGTTTATCAGATACAAAGCAACGAAGATATCCTACCAAACATTTGTTTACTATCTTAGTTTTCCCATCATATTGAGGATGATAAGATGAGCTATGAGCTAACTAAGTGTCGAGACAAGAAAATAATTATGTCCAAAAATTTCCAGTGAAAATGGGATCTTTGTCGCTTACAATAATCTTTGGGTTTCCATGTGGCTTTTGAATTTTTTTCCATAAATTGAGTAGAAACTGTACTAGCTTTAAATGGATGTGATAATGCACAAAAGTGTGCATACTTGGTAAGTATATCAACTACCACCATGATGACACTCTTTTCGTCAGACTTGGGTAAACCTATGATAAAATCCATTGAAACCTCCTCCCAACATTGGCTTGGAATGGATAAAGGTTGTAATAAACCTGGGGTCTTAATTGTTTCAACTTTAGTTTGTTGGCAAACCAAACATTCAGCCACAAAATTTTGAATATATTATTTAAGGCCATCCCAAAAAAATTCCTTCTTAACCCTGTGGCAAGTTTTTAAAAAT
>APFE030168110.1:77182-126537 GCA_000404065.3 Pinus taeda
CTTTCAAGCTGCTTACTAGGTGTTTCCATTTTCTTTCTTCAGGGAATTAATTGATGCTAATAATGCTTCACTAATCCCTTTGAATTCCTCCAAACTAATTTTTCAAACCAACCTTATGCAAAAAAAAAAATTAAAAATTACAAACCTTTTTTCACTTTATAAGAGCTCGATCTTGAATCTATTGTATCTCTGTAACTGCAGATCTTGAATATCTAAAAACTAATTTTGTGGTAGACATTTGAGTCCTCTTTATAACCCCACAAGTCTAATCAATATTGGATTATCCAAGGAAGAGTTATGCCAAATCTCCCATGGGGACCTGATTATAGACTAGTTCAGTAGAGCGCACTTGTACGACGTGCCACATGTCATTGTTTCAACCTTAGTACCTGAAATAGATACACAGAAAATCATAGGCCACCGTCTTTCTGAAACTGCTTAAGAAATTTCAATATGATGTTCAAAACAAAAGTTATGACGATTTCCCTAGGTCACCTATTTGGAATGTAATTTGGGAGTCTGCGAAAACCCTAGCTTCCTTAGATCATATCTCTGCAAATATAGTGACATAAGCTATGAAATTTAGACCCGAAGTTCAGCACGATTTTGGCTCCAATGGGTGTTTTTGGTAGCTTCTAAAACATCGCAAAACAAAAGTTATAGAAAAAATTCCATGATGACCTGTTTGGAGTAGCGAAACCCTAGAATCCAAAGCTTTGATACCAAATGTTAGGAACCCAGCTCACAAAAAGATAGAAAACATAGATCAATGTCTTAGAATTCAGCCTCTTCAATAGGAAACCTCCTTTACATTACACAAATGAACAATTCTTGGATGATACAAATGACTAAACCTCCCTTCTATATATAGGAGTATAAGGGGTCATAATATAATCAAGTTGACATAACAGTAATAACATAAGGGCACAAAAATAATAATAGTGGATTTATATGGAGCATACTAATAACAATATGGGAACAATAGGGGCACAATAATAACAATAAGGGATATAATGTCAATAGTAATGGGGGGAATCACTAGTATTATAGGGTCCTAACATGCCACTCTCCTTCTCAAAAGTGTTGTCCTCAACGCTTGAGTAGTTTTGGATGCTTCTATATAAAACTCTCATCCTCCCATGTGGAATATTCAGCAGATAAGTTCTTGCACTTGATGAGATACTCCAAAAATGATCAATTTCTTAGCTGTCGAGTTCTTGTTTCTATGACTTCTTCCGGTTCCAATATGATTTTTCCTTCCTCATCAAGTTCTGCAAATATTGTTTGAACTGTAAGCTTTTCACCTATATTCTTCTTTAAACATGAAACATGGAAAACTAGGTGCACTCGGGAAGCTGCAAGAAGGTCCAATTTGTATGCCATAGTACCAATCTTTTGCAACACCTTGTACGGACCATAATACTTTGGTGACAATATATTATCCTTCTTAGCTTACTTGAGGGACATTTATTTATATGGTTGTAGCTGTAGGAATACCCAATCACCTACATCAAAACTTCTTTCACTTCAATGTTGACTTGCATGTTGTTTCATTCTATTATGCGCCAACATGAAGTTATCCTTTAAGAGTTGGAGAAATTATTGTTGATGAGTAATGTGATGTTCCACTACTTGAACCTTCGAATTTTCCCTTAAATGTGATGTGATGGATGGTGGATGACATCCATAAAGTGCCATAAATGGGGTCATTTTTGCTGCAGTATGGAGGGAAGTGTTATACCACCATTCAGCCAGAGGAAACCATTTGACCCATTATTTCTGTTTATCAGATACAAAGCAACGAAGATATCCTTCCAAACATTTGTTTACTATCTTAGTTTTCCCATTAGATTGAGGATGCTTAAGATGAGCTATGAGCTAACTAGTACCAAGACAAGAAAATAATTATGTCCAAAAATTTCCAGTGAAAATGGGATCTTTGTCGCTTACAATAACCTTTGGGTTTCCATGTAGCTTTTGAATTGTTTCCATAAATGCAGTAGAAACTGTATTGGCTTTAAATGGATGTGATAATGCACAAGTGTGCATACATGGTAATTCTATCACCTACCACCATGATGCCACTCGTTCCTTCAGACTTGGGTAAACCTATGATAAAATACATTGAAACCTCCTCCCAACGTTGGCCTGGAAAGGATAAAGGTTGTAATAGACCTGGGGTCTTAATTGTTTCAACTTTATTTTGTTAAAAAACCAAACATTCCACCACAAAATTTTGAATATGCAATTTAAGGCCATCCTAAAAAAATTCCTTCTTAACCCTGTGGTAAGTTGTTAAAAATCCTAAGTGCCCTCCTAAGGGAGAAGTGTGCAATTCCATTAGAATCATTTGTTTGAGTTGGGAATTCTTACATAGGTATAAAAAAGCTTTGTACCATAACAAATCATTTTTCCAGTTAAATGTATCAGATGTACTGGGATCTTGTTGTAACTTTCGAATGAGTGCCCACACTTTTTCATCATTCTTCCATTCCTCCCTTTCTTCATTTATCCAATTTGGTTGGATAATAGAAATGGCACACAACAATGCTTCCACATCCTCATCCTTTCTTGAGAGTGCATCTACCACAACATTTTGCTTCCCTTTTCTATAGATGATTTCAAAGTCATAACCCAACATCTTTGTGACCCGTTTTTGTTGCTCTTCAGAGGATAATATTTGTTCTAAAAATTATTTAAGACTATCATGATATATTTTTACCTTGAAGTGTCTTCCTATTAGGTAGGGTCTCCATTTCTTAAGTGCATGTAGTATTGCCAACATTTCCTTCTCATAAATAGCTTTGTGTAAATACATTCCCTTGATTGGACGACTTTCGAAAGCAATGGGTCTTTCATCTTGCATTAAAACAACACCAATTCCATTTCCTAGAGTATCACATTCCACAATAAATGTTTTTGTGAAGTTCGGCATAGCTAAGACTGGTGCTTGCCACAATGCCTCTTTATGATGTTCGAAGACCTTTGTTTCTTCTGGAGTCCATGAAAATGCATCTTTCTTCAATAATGTTGTTAGAGGTGTTGCTATTCTCCCATAATTCTTAACAAACTTGCAATAATACCCTGTCAACCCAAGAAATCCTCGTAGATGCTTTATGGATGTGTGGATTTTCCATTCCTTAATGACTTTAATTTTGCTAGGGTTTACCTTAACACCTTCATGAGATACAATATGACCCAGATGTTCCACCTCTTGTACTCCAAAGGAACATTTGAAGCTTTTTCCATATAACTGTTTCTCCTCCAATAGTTTGAGCACCCTGTCAAAATGTTCAACATGATCCTTCCATGACTTTTTGTAGATTAGTATATCATCAAAAAATACTAACACAAATTTTTTAAGGAAGGGTTTGAAAATGAACTTCATCAAACCTTGAAATGTATAAGGTGCATTGGTAAAGCTAAAAAGCATGACCAAAAATTCATACTGACCCTTATGAGTTCTAAATGTTGTTTTCGGAATGTCTTTAGTCTTCATTCTGATTTGATGATATTCTGAATGAAGATCCAACTTGGTGGAGTAAATTGATCCATGCAGTTCATCCAATAATTCATCAATGACAAGAATGGGAAAGTTATCTTTAATAGTGAGCTTGTTGAGCTCCCTATAATCTGGACACATGTGCCATCATCCATCCTTCTTGTGCACCAATACTACTAGAGTAGAAAAAGAACTTTGACTAGGCTGAATTATACCAGCCTCTAGCATTTCTGCAACCATACATTCAATTTCACTCTTTTGGGCATAGGGATATCTGTAGGGCCTGATGTTTGGAGGAACACTTCCTAGAATCAAATGAATAACATGATCATGATCATGAATAGGTGGGAGACCTTTGGGAGTCTCAAATACCTTAGAATGATTGTCCAAGGCTTTTTGGATAACTGGAGAAATATATGATTCCGATGTGGGAACCTCTAGAGAACATAATTGTGCAATTACACCTCATTGTTCCTTCTTTAGAAGCTTTGGCATACCGTTATAGCTTATTATCTTTCTTAGCTTCCCTGCAATAACCCTTCATTCAACTTCCTTTCCTTCCACACAAAATTTCATGAAAAATTCTCGAAAATTAAAAGTTATTGTACCCAAGGATTGTAGCCATTGGAGTCCTAGTACAACATCAGCACCACCCATTGGAATGGAAAGAATTGGGCTATTCAATACATACTCTCCCATGGATAGCTTGATATTATGGCACTTTCCTAAGAAATATATAGTTCCTCCACTTTCAACCATCACTTGACACCCTGGTGCTGGATATAGGAAGCAATTCAATTCCTTTGCTATCTTACAATGAATAAAATTATGGGTACTTCCCAAATCAATTAACATTATTACCTTTTTCTTCTTAATATGTCCTTCTATCTTGATAGTTTGAGGAGTGGTAATTCCAGCAAATGCATTACAAGATATGGTCGGATTCATTTATTCTTCATCTAGCGTTTGTTCCTAGAGTATATCCTCTTCTTTCGATATTTCTTGTTCCTTTTATTCCTCCTCTTCACAATCTATGTAGAATAATTTCTTCTCAGCACACTTATGACCTTTAATGTATTTGCTATCACAACTATAACAAAGCCCTTTTGCACTTTTTTCTTCCAATTGTTGTGGTGTCAACCTTGTAGGTTGTGGAAGGCTAGGGGAAACAACACTTCCATCTTTATAGTTGTGATTGGTAGGCTTCCTAGTTGCCATAATTTTACTTTCCATTTTTCTTTCTAACCTGAATGCCTTCTCTAATGAATCAGGTTCCCAAAGGTGAACCTCATGTTTGATATTATCCTTTAAATTTCCTATGAACAAATCAATCCTATCCTCCTCTCAAATATCTTTTACCCTTATGTTCAATTTTTGGAAGTCCTCAATGTGCTCCATCATTGAACCCTTTTGTTTGAGATTTATCAATTGGCTAAAAAAGGTGTTTCTTTTTGTATCCTTATAATGTGCTATCATTTCTTCTGTAAAAATTGCCCAAGCAACAATTTGTTTATGACAGAAAAGCTACCGATATCATACAAATTGATTTGATTCCATATATGAAGTTGCAATATGTACATTTTGTGTGTTTTTCACATTACGGAGAACGAAAAATTGCTCCATCTATAATATCCATTTTCCGAGATCCTTGACCTCAAACTTCCTCATATTGATTTTTGGAACATGATGGGTCTTCAACCCAACATTACAGTCTATGAAATCATCATTAAAATTTCTTTTGTTCTCATCATGAGTTTCTTTTACTACCCTTTCACCATTAGTGACCATTTCTTGTAGCAACTTATTCAAATTTATCTTCAATTCTTCCATCTTATTGTCCATGCCATTCATCTTAGCTTCCATGCCATCCATCTTAACTTGCATGCCATTCATATTAGCTTCCACGCTATTCATCTTGGCATCATTTACCTTTAGTGAGAGTGAGACTTGTTGTACTTGGTCTTGTAATTTTAATATATCATGTTGTATTTCATCCTCTTCTTCACGAGTCATGCTAGAGAATTCAGGTTGCTTACTAGATGTTTCCATTTTCTTTTTCGGGGCATTAATTAATGCTAATAATGCTTCACTATTCCCTTTGAATTCCTTCAAACTAATTTTTCAAACCAATCTTATGCAAACTTTAAAAAAAAAACTACACACCATTTTTTCACTTTGTAAGAGCTTGATATAGAATCTGTTGTATCTCTGTAACTGCGGATCTTGAATATCTGAAATCTTGTCCTATGGTAGAACATTGATTCCTCATTCTAACCCTACACATTTCATCAATATTGGATTCTCCAAGGAGTATTTATGCAAAATCTCCCACGGTGACCTGATTATAGACTAGCTCAGTAGAGCGCACTTGTACGACATGCCACGTGTCATTGTTTTGACCTTAAACCCGAAATTGATACATAGAAAACTACAGGCCATTCTCTTTCTGAAACTACTTATGAAATTTCACTATGATTCTTAAAACAAAAGTTATGACAATTTTCCCCAGGTCACCTATTTGGAATGTAATTCGGGAGTCTGCAAAAAGCCTAACTTACACAGATCATATCTCCACAAATATAGAGATATAAGCTCTGAAATTCGAACAAGGAGTTCAGCATGATTGCGGCTCCAATGGGTTTTTCTGGTAGCTTCTAAAACATCACAAAACAAAAGCTATAGCAAAAATTCCACAATGACCTATTTGGAGTAGTGAAACCGTAGAATCCAAAGCTCTGATACCAAATGTCAGGAAACCACCTCACAAAGAGATAGAAAAGATAGATCAATGCCTTATAATTTAGCCTCTTCGAAGGGGCAACCTCCTTTGTATTACACAAATGAATAATTCTTGGATGATACAAATGACTAAACCTCCCTTCTATATATAGGGGTCTAAGGGGTCACCATATAATCAAGTCAACATAACAGTAATAACATAAGAGAACAAAAATAACAATAGTGGGTTTCTATTGGGCATACTAATAACAATATGGGGACAATAGGGGCACAACAATAACAATAACGGATACAATGACAATAGTAATGGGGGAATCACTAGTATCATAGGGGCCTAACACAAAAGTTAGAGCTAGGAATTTTCACTAGTTAGTATTTCATAATCTAGTGTTATTGGCATCTATAATTTTTTGATGAGTGCCACGCGCACTTAGGATTCACCTTCCAACTCAATTGTACCCATGGTTTGTGTAATTTTAAGGCTAAGAATATAGTGGCACCACCAAAATGAAGGCTACAAATTATCCAAATTGGAGAAAAGAAAAGAAGGATGACAACATCCCATAAAGCTGTCAGTTAAAAAAATGTAGAAAAATCATATAAGGGGGTATGCCAAAAGGTTGTTCCTTAAGAAACTCGAAGCTAAACCAAAAAACTTCAATAAGCCACCTATCAAAATTTATATGGTTGGTACATGCTACACCCATAGAATCGCATTCACATCTATAAGGATGAAACTATCAACATGGCCCCAAAAGTACAAGCCCCTTATCAATGTAGCATAACAACAAGGGATTCCTCTACCTCAATTTTTCCCCTTTGCCTAGGACATCATGCATTTGTAGAGAGGTGAAAGCTGAAAAATTCATTGACTTCTTTGCATGGAACCTTAAATATCAAAATTACTACACTAAAAACAATTTGTGTACATCTCCTTGTAGTTCAGCAAGAGTAGGATAGAGCAAGACAACTAACCTAGTTCTTTACAATTGATATAGAACCAAGGGACTAGATTTTTGAGGTAGATGAGAACATGGAAGTCTAAATACGATTCATAGTGTGAAATAGAGAAAATACTTGCCATTCTTAACAAAAATGAATCCGCAATAACAATGTTAGAGCAATAAACTCTTATTTGTATGTTGTCAACAATGTACAACTTATTATCTCAAGGAAAATTGTTGATATTTTTTCCTCATCAACTCAAATGGAAGCCTGGCTACAGAGAATTGCTAGAATTCTTGGAAGGGAAAGAAGACCCGCATGGTTTCTTGGAGTAAAATTCCCATAGTCTCTATAGGTTATTAGGAGATATTATGATTAATAAAGCATTGAAATCAATGTTACATAATAGGTCATTCATACTTACTCATTCTACATTTGTTGGGTCAGGTGCCCATGTTGCACATTATATAGGAGACAATGTTTCAACATGAAATGATCTCTTGTACTCCATATCTTCAATGAAATTTTTTTTATTTTTTGGAATCCTATTTGTAGGTGTTGATATTTGTGGAAATTTACAAGACACAAATGAAGAGATTTGCATTAAATGGATTCAACTAGGTTCCTTTTATCCTTTTTCCAGAGATTACTCAAATAGGAGCAAAAGTCACAAGTATTAGCTTTACCTATGGGAATCAGTCACAACATCTGCAAAGAAGGCATTAGGTCTTAGATACAATCTCTTAATAAGGTTAAAACCAAAGCCATATAAGTCATAATTTAATATCATATTTCAATAGAAAATTTGTATATGATCATGCACATATATTACTTGTTTGATGATTCCAACTTTATTGCCATGTCACATTAGCACGGTACCTCTTTTCCATGAAGCAATGTTGAAGGATTATTAATATACTATAGAGGATCAATTATGGCTCCATTCATTTACAATAGAATGGCTTTATATAAGCTATTTGATTTTATTAGTATTTTCTTTGGAACTCCAAGAGTGTTAGTATTTAGATACAAGCATATTTACGATGGCATAAAAGGATCTATTGGAATTGGTTCATGCTTGTCCTTCACTAAATGAAGTTTAGGGTTCTTCCACATCTTAGAAAACAAAACGTTGAAAGGAATATTTGAACATTTTGTAAACAACATACAATGCATGTTGAAATAGATAGAAATGGGCAAGGGGTTGATGAGGCCACTAATTCTGTGTAATAGTTGTGATCAAATGAAGTTTCTATGTGCATTGAATTCGTAATTTTTTTTTTTGTGACTTAGTTTATGTGATATTAATGACATTTTAGTGTGAATATATACACAAAAATTCATATGTGTCTAACTCTGGTAATTGGTTCTACAACTGTGATTCTTATAGACACAAGCTACATGAATTTATTATAGAAAGGTTTTAGTGTTCTTTGGGACACATAATCAGTTTCATCCAGGTTGTTGGTGATATAATTAACTATTTGTGTGAAAATGGTTTGTCATTGGAATGCATTGAAGAAGCATTGATTCTATCTATGTTAATTTCCAGTGAAAGGGTCTAAATGTTCATCAAAATTTTGATGGTTGTAATGAGAATCAAGCATAGTTGCATTGGAAATATGTGTTGGAAAAAATAGTCAAGTATCAACATTGAAGAGAAAACCGAACAACTAGTCATAGGAATGTTCAAAGAGTGAAGGAAATTCACCACTTGGATGCAGAGTGACCGAGGCTCTATAATTTAAGGTCTTTGTGGAGATATAAATAATCTATGTTGAAATTGTGGAATTAATTTTATGCATGGAAAGCTTGCGAAGGAGGGCATTGGTTCTCCTCTATGTTGTAATGGAAATATATTGAGGGCCACTTTGTTCTCCCTAAAAATCACCTTGTCACAAATCATAATCAAGTGTTGAAGGAAGGCACAGATTCCAAAATTATTTCCAAAGATTGGATCCATAATAATAATTATTGGCATTTTTTGTGTTGGTTAAATATTAGTTGTAAGGGAAACATTTTGTTAGTAAGGAGAATCGTGATTTATTTCTGGATATTTTCTACACTCCTATGACATCATGGGATTGGTATGGAATAAGAGGAATGTGCCCAGAATGGTGGGGATACATCCAGTTTTGAATAAGGAAAGGAAGAATTTGTATTTGGAAATAGAGCATTAGTAAATTATTCAAGATGCAGATACAAACTATATATTTTGAATGACATTTTTTGTGTATGCCAAACAAACCCATGGTGAAACCTTCTTTCAAGGAAAGAGGGCTTGATGTTTCAATATTCAAAAGCAGAGTAGTATGACGAGGTCTTCTTGGTGAGTATACCACTTCATGAAACCTAGTAAGTGGTCTTATGTTATTGGAGAAAATCCAAAAATGAGGTTTAAAGATTTGGCACCACTACAGAAAGATCCATCGATGCTTCTTAATAGTTTTGATAACTATTTATTTAATATATGTAGCAAGTTTGTTCATTTGATATGATATGGATGCTAAAATAATTATGATTTTGTTGATGACTATGTAATGAATTTTAGACAATCTTGTAGTAGATGATTTGTTGGATATCAAATAGAACTAGAACTTCTTGCAACTAGGTTATGAAGTGTGAGGTTTATAGAATGACGGGAATAGTTTCCAACGTTAATAACATAACATCTATATCGTTTTCATCAATTGACATCAATCCTAACTCACTATTAAAATTCTAATTAATTAATCATCCATGGTAGTACCTGCATTTTGAAGTGTTTGAATTTTTGCAATCGATGATAAATGGTCTTCAGGGGAAGGGGGAATAGTTTCTACACCTAAGAATAATTCTTATACACAATTGGAATGACCCAAATCTAGAAATGGGGTAGATCATAATTGAATGTTTCAGTGTTGAACCAGGTTTCAGTGGTGTAGATAACCCATTATTATATCCTTGTAATGAAACCATTCATTCCCTCCCTGAATAGATTAAATATGCATTGATTCCTTATTCATTACTAGGGAGAGAACCCTTGTAAACCTTACCAAAACCCCTATAGCCAAAAGAATTTTATTCCCAAAAATCATTCATAGAAATGATCGGCTCCTTAAGAGTGAATCTATGTACTCTGCTCCCAAAACCCATTCATCAAAATGCTCGACTCCATCATAGTGAATCTATGTACTCTATTCCAATTGTGCATTGTTTCCCTATACTTTGTTCCTATGTGAAGCATGGCTTCAACAGTCAACATTTTTTCCCTATTCTTATGAGAATCACAACACCAACGATCAATAAGAAGATAACAAGAGTGTAAACTACTCATTGGCTACGAAACCACTCAATTTTTCCATATCTCCTTAGCCACACAAAACCCTTGCAGAACAAGGAAGAATAAACTAGTGATACCAAGAAGGATAAACAAACTCCATATATTTACTAAAAATTGTTCTCCCTTGCTATAGATATATTGATTTTGAAACTGATGGTATTTAATAGGATAAACCAAAGAGAATAGATAGATTTTTAGAGTAGGTTTGGTACATACAAGTTACAATCATTGAGTGATTTTGATAGTTTTTATTCTCATGAATAATGATTTATTACATGAAAGGTTAGTCCTACATACTAAAGACACATTACTAGGAAGATATATATACATTATTGAAATGCAATTAATTATCAATAGTATTGAAATATTGAGTTTATGCATGCATTGTGGCATATTTAATGAACTAGTTTTTATTATTCTCTGCAAATGATCTAATATTTGATTTAATAATAAAATAAATATGTGAAATATTGAATAGAATTTAAATATAAAATTATGATAACTAGATTCAAGAATCAAAACCTACGTTCAAAGATAAATTTAAGCAACATAAATCATAGTTATTTTTAATATCTTCTATTAGAATTTTTGTATATGCATTTTAAATCATTCTCTCATTTTGTTACCAATATAGTTTGAACTTCGAATATGATGGCTTTAAGAATTTTCTTAAATTTCCATAGCATGTTGATTAAGAATAGAAAAGTTTTACAATTTATTTCAAATTATGCATATAATAATTGGGATGGCAATATTTTTTATAGTCTAACAATTCAATTAATAAATTTTAGTTAAAAGGTAACTCCATAATTTTATTCATATCCCTTTTGTTCAAATATCTTCTTTTTTCCCAATGGAAATTGTATATCAACAAATCTTACTTAAAAATGAATAGATTATTTTCCTTTGAGTTCAATTGTTTTTTAGTTTATTATTACTATTGATATCATCAACATGGGATGTTATAGTTCTTCTTTTAGAAATCATATTTGCTATGAAAGGAAGAAACGATATGGTTTATTTATTCAAGCTCAATAATAACATACATTTGATAAAAGAAAAGCACTAACCTAGCTTCTTCTAGTCCCTATAATATTTTGATGATTCATAAATAGCTTGAAAATCCTTTAGTTGGAACCATAGTTTATCCTTAACTTTTGTTAATGTTTTAACTTCTTCCTGTGTATTTGAAGTCCTTTATCTTAAGAGGAACTTGGTATATCTGGTGTGGTTGAATCCAAATATTTTTCAACGTAAAGTTGTATTTCTTTTTAAATTCATGGATAATCCAATAAATTTATAACATAAAGAATCACATTCTTATGATCCCATTTAAAAGTATATTATGTTGTAGAGTGTTAATTTTAGGTATGTTCTATGCTTAGAGTAAGTTATTTCAATTTTCATATTTAGCTCAATATCTTTTCCAAATTAGCAATCACATCAGCGTTAAAGTAAACTGTAGAACATAAACATAAATCACAGAAGACAAACCAAGACAAGAGGACACAAGATGTGGTACTAGCGAGGGACAAAACCCAATGTGGGGAAACCCTTGATCAATTCTTCTTATATGTTCTTCAATAGTTCAGCACAGAGAGAGAGAGAGAGAGAGAGAGAGAGAGAGAGAGATAGTACATTTACAACACAAGTCAATACTTTGACTTATCTAGATAAGAGCATAGATCATCTCTAAGAAGATGATACATGAGATCAGTTGAAGACATGTTGCTTCAACTAATTCTCCAAGGTGACTCTTTTGCCTATCATTGTGATGCATCTCGGCATCATTATGGACTTGACCGCGTTGCACCATGCCGCACCCATCATTACAATGTTGGACCTTATGTTGTACACATCATACTGTTGCACCTTATGCTATACTACTATCCCATGTGCCATATTGTTGTCCCACTATTATGCTCCAACAAGCACCATAGCTAAGTTGTCCCAATCTGTAAGCAACACCATGATTGCCAACATGTAATTTTTGTTGTTGATGTCATATTGTGCCACTGTTGCATAATGTCATATTTGTCCTAATCATTGTGTTGTCCCAACATGTCATTATCCTAACATGTTGTTGTCCCAACATGCTACTATCACAACATGTTATTGTCCCAATATGTTGTTGTCCCATCATTGTGTTGTCCAATGAGTTTGCAACAGCATGTACCTTTGTTGCCATGTCACAGTTATTATCCCATCATTGTGTTGTCCAGTGAGTTTGCAGAACCATGTACCTTTGCTACCATGTCACAGTTATTGTCCCATCATTATTCTATTCAATGAGTTTGCAGCATGATGTACCTTTGTTTCCATGTCACAGTTGTTGTCCATCACAACTTGCTATGCTTGCCACGTTGTCTAGCCATGCTTTCTAAGATGTACATGCTTACATTGATTCTTCTAGCAACACTCTCATCAACAAATTATCCTCATACTTATACTTGAATGGTGGTGCACTGTTGTAGTTCATCAACTCTGGTTAGGGCATCAATAGTACCATAACAACTGTCTTCAAACTCTGCAATAGTCCTTGAAAAGAGTGCATATTACCTACCTTGAGAAGCTATTGTTCATACAACCCTTTATACTATCTAGGGAAACCTACACGTTGTCCCTTTGACCCTTCATACTACGGCTAAGACTCTCTTATTTGACTATGGTTAGGGCTGAATTAGACAAGCATTTAAGGCTGGATTAGATCAGTGTTTAGGGTTGGATTAGACCAGTGTTTAGGGCTGGATTAGACCAATGTTTAGGGAAGATATTAGGTCTACATTAGGGCAGCCTTTAGTCTGCGTCTAAGGCTGGCTTCCATCTACATCTAGGGTTCCCTTCCATCTACTTCTAGGGGAGATTATTTTCCTCCAATGTCTAGGGCTTCCACTCCTAGATTTCTCTTCCACTAAAACCCAAGACAAGTGGAGAGAAATCAAGATAGAAGTGTGTGTGAGAAATGACTCTCAAGTCATCTCCTCTGATACTAAAATGTTGAGCACATGTGGGGTTTATTGGTTGTTGTTTGACCTTGAAGAATTAACTTATAACACAAATAAATTCATAACTCCATGAATACTTATCGGAATCGTATGATCTTTAGATAAATCCTACACCTCTCAATGAGAGGGATCCAAGAAAAATATCAGCTTCCATAAATAAGATGACCCACATGGATTTGGCCCTCGTTTCCAATTTTAAAACTCCCTCTCAACTAGGGAGAACTCCATCTGTTGATCCATATGTCTGACTATACTATCTTTGCCATCAGTGCCCTGCACTGCTCTACTCTACTCTACTTTTCTTTGTTGAGCTCTGCTCTGCTGAACCATGAAGAAGGAGAATTGATCGAGAATGTCTCATACCATTCTCTACTGACCCAAAGTCATTTTTATTGGTCCTAGATCAATATCACAAGAGACTGTCTCAAACCACTCATACTAATCCCAGATTAGTTTTATTGATCCCAAGTCAATGGAGGTCATCCTAGCATAGGGAGTACAGTAGATACAATGATGCGTCCATCGATAATATTATTATGGTCCCTAACCCCATTTCCCTACTCATTGACTAGATGAGAGGTACTTCCCATGAGTCCGAAACTTCATGCATGGGATGCCTCAACAGGAGAACCATTCATCTTGTCCCTAATTCGCCTTGGAGTATCACAGGGGAAGACTAAGCCATTCACCCTGTACCCAGTGCACCAATAGGGGAGGGTGAGTCACCTTATGGTTATGTATTGCTCCAGTAAGTACCCCAAGCCTCTTGGAGCTCCCAGAGCTCAATGCATGCAATATGCAAGACCCTTATAAAAAGGTCTCTTAACGACTCCAAGTCACTCGAGAAAGTCACAAAGTTGACCTTTCCTTGGGACTTAGACACAATTTCTATGACCTGTACATCAGTCTCAATGTGATGGAGCCTCCTCGCTCATTGACATACCATATCCCAGATAAGGTAGTATCTGATGTCTATATTATGGAGCAACAGAATACGAGATTCCTCAATAATCGAATCCCCTTTTGGTTGACACAAAATATCATGGTGGTATCCATCATGTGTACAAGTATCTCACTGAAGAGCTTTCATAACTAGGCAGCTTCACATGAGGTCATACTTGTAGCTATGTATTTAGCCTCAACAGTGGTCAAATCAACCATCTTCTTCCTTCTGCTCATTTAGGATATCGAGCAGAACCCAAAGAGAATCAACACTCATAAGTGCTCTTGAGATCTTCCACACTGCCTACCTAGTCAACATTCAAATAATCATATAGCTTCATACTTCTGACAGTGTATCCCAATCCATGAGAGATTGTGCCCCGAATATATCTCAGAAGATTATTAGCACCAATCTAGTGAGGCTCCACCATATATGAGCTCATCATGCTAACTGCAAAACATATTTTTGGACAGAAGTTCACCAAGAACATTAATAGGAATGAGTTTATGAAACTCAAAGGAATTTCCAAAATTTGGTCAGGCATCACTACCATATAACTTTTGAAATTTAAGATCCTCGAGGTAGTCATGGGCTTGCAGTTTATCATTCCACATATGGAATCCAACTCCCTCTTACTTCTACAAATCATAGGGTCTGCACATGTTATAAATAGGTCATCCTCATAAGGTGCCAGTATGAGAGGTTTATCATCCACAACCTTCAGGACAAGGTTTTGATCGGTTTCACTCCTAATGAATCTCAACTTCATCAAACAGCTATCAATTCTCTCATATTATGCCCGAGGTGTTTTGGTTCAAGCCATAGAGGGCTTTCTTCCACATTTATACATGATATTCACGATCATGAATTTGAAACCCCTCAAGTTGTTCCAAACTTGTGGACCTACTGCATGAGGGGAATGGTCTCCTTGTAATACTTTCCTTCAGTACATATGAGACATGTACCTTCATGCTCTTCTTGAATTCAAGCATCCCTGTCACCATCTGACTCACATCGGGTAGGGCCCCATAAGTATACCTCTCATGTTATAGATGAGATATGTTAATTGACATGATCCCTAATGGACCATCCTGCAACTTGATACAAATTTCCAACCCTGAAGCCATGAGAAGAAGAATCTTTGAAAATTCTATTTTCAAACACGTACCTTTCCATTGATGACTACCACCCTAAAACCTTTGACTTCCATTTCTGAAATGAACACCAAGATTTTCTTATGATCAAGTACATAAAAGAGATTCTTTTAAATGAATAGAGTTACCCTCATTCAATTGAGGGGTAACATTGCCTACACCCTTTCTGGGATAGGTGGCATCGACTCCATGTATAGTCCCATGGTTGTTTCCATCTCTACCAAATTTGAGATAGCACCCTTCTATCCAATGAGGTGCCTAGAAGCACTACGAACAATAAGCTAGATACCCAAAGAATCTGAAGGAGAGGGCCAATACAATATAATGACTCTTTATCTTACTAGAAACAACATTTGATTCTTCATACCTAGGGTTCCTTGCTTTCTTTGAAGAGTCATTCGTTTCCTTGATGACTTGCATTACTTGTCATTCCTCTGATCATTGAATATGTCCGTGGAATGATTGTTATCATCATCATGTGATGTGTCCCTACCTCGGACACTCCTTCGCATAATGGTCGAACTTATTACAACCAAGGCATCTACCTTTCCTTCCACCCTTATATCCGTACTTCCCATTGAAGTGATCTTTAGGTGGGCCATCAAAAACTTTTGTCGCACCATTTTGATAATATTCTCTGCTTTGACTTCACACTTGGTGAATTTGAAGAGGGATGAGGAATCCATTGATCCGTTTGTTCTTTCCCAACTATCTTCGGTGATTTCTCTTTCACTCTTGCTTGGGAATTGTCTTCACCTCATCTCTTATACCATGTTAATTTTAGGTATGTTCTATGCTTAGAGAAATTTATTTCAATTTTCATAGTTAGATCAATATCTTTTCCATATTAGCATTCACATCAGCGTTAAGGTAAACTGCAGATAGAACATAAACATAAATCGTAGAAGATAAGGAAAGACAAGAGGACACAAGATGTGGTGCTAGCCAGGGACAAACCCCAATGTGGGGAAACTCTTGATCAACTCTTCTTATATGTTTTTCAATAGTTCAGCAGACAGAGAGAGAGAGAGAGATAGTACATTTACAACAGAAGTCAACACTTTGACTTATCTAGATAAAAGCATAAATCATCTCTAAGAAGATGATACATGAGATCAGTTAAAGGCATGTTGCTTCAACTGATTCTCTAAGGTGACTCCTTCACCTATTATTGTGTTGCATCTCGTCATCATGCTGCACCTGACCACCATGTTACACCCATCATTACAATGCTAGACCTCATGATGTACACATCATACTGCTACACCTTATGTTGCATTGTTGTCCCATCTACCATACGGTTGTCCCATTTTTATGATCCAACAAGCATCATATCCAAGTTGTCCCATTGTGTTAGCAGCAACATGCTTACCACCATGTACTTGTTGTTGCTACTGTCCTATATTGTCACTGTTGCACAATGTGATAGTTGTCCTAATCATTGTGTTGTCTTAACATGTTGTTGTCCCAACATGTTGTTCTCCCAACATGCTATTGTCCCAATATGTTGTTGTCCCATCATTGTGCTGTCCAATGAGTTTGCAGCACCATGTACCTTTGCTTCCATGTCACAGTTGTTGTCCCATCATTGTGTTGTCCAACGAGTTTGTAGAACCATGTACCTTTGCTGCCATGTCATAGTTGTTGTTCCATCATTGAGTTGTCAAATGAGTTTGCAGCACCATGTACCTTTGCTACCATGTCAGAGTTGTTGTCCCATCACAGCTTGCTTTGATTGCCATGTTGTCTAGCCATGCTGGCCAAGTTGTACATGCTTACACTGATTCTTCTAGCAATACTCTCATCATCAAATTATCCTCATACTTATACTTGAATGGTGGTGCACTGTTGTAGTTCAGCAACTCTAGTTAACGCATCAATAGTACCCTAACAAGCACCTCTAAAGTCTGCAATAGTCCTTAAAAATAGTGTGGCTTACCTCCCTTGAGAAGTTGCTATCCATACATCCCTTTATTTTGTCTAGGGCAGCCTACACATTGTCCCTTTGAACTTTCATGCTACAACTAAGACTCCCTTGTTTGACTGTGGTTAGGGCTGAATTAGACCAGCGTTTAGGGCTAGATTAGATCAGCGTTTAGGGCTGGATTATACCAGCATTTAGGGTTGGATTAGACCAACATTTAGGGTAGCCGTTAGGACTGCGTTAGGGTAGACTTTAGTCTCTGTTAGGGCAACAATTAGTCTACGTCTAGAGATGCCTTCCATCTGCGTCTAGGATTTCCTTCCATATATGTCTAGGGCAGCTTCTTTTCCTCCAACATCTAGGGCAGCTTCTTTTCCTCCAATGTCTAGGGCTTCCACTCCTAGATTTCTCTTCCACTAAAACCCAAGACAAGTGGAGATAAATCAAGATAGAAGTGTGTGAGAAATCATCCTTAAGTCATCTCCTTTTATACTAAAACGTTGAGCACATGTGGGGTTTATTTGGTTCTTGGCTGACCTTGACGAATTGACTTATAACACAAATAAATTCATAACTCCATGAATACTTATCGGAATCGGATGATCTTTAGATCAATCCTACACCTCCCAATGAGAGGGATCCAAGAAAAATATCAGCTGCCATAAATAGTATGACCCACATGGATTTTGGCCTTAGTTTCCAATTTCAATATAAAGTGATGGAAATAAGAAATAGATATAACGTTTTTTGGGGAAAAAATTGTTCATTTTGTTGATGAAAAAAGTTACATGATATTTTACCCTTCTAGTATTTATAATGGATAAATATGGGATTTGAAGAAATTTTGTTTTTGCAGTATGTTTGAATTTCAATCCAGAAGTTGCAAGTCTGAAAAAGAGGTCTAAGGAGAATCAGTGAAAAAGTTATTTGACTTTCCAAAAAAGAAACTCATCAACAGGAGGCATTGATTTGGTCTTGGAGATGTCTTGTTCAAGGGTATAGGTCTTAGAATTTTTCAATCAAAGACTCTATAAGGAGAATAATTCTTGTGGGTTTTCCTCTAAGAGTTGGAGAGGTTTTGGCCCTAGCTAATCGCATATATCTTGTGTCATTTACCTTATTCTTCTTGATGATTTGGTAGTTGTTTGATGAATACAACACTACTAATAATCAAGAAGAAGAAAAATATAATTTAAAAAAATAAAAATATATCATAAACAGTTATGAAAGCAGAGGAAACACTTACACTTTCTACCCCTAGATTTATCAACATGGTATCAGAGCTAAGGTGAAACATCAAAGAAGGGCATCTTAACGAAGGAAACTCAAGGGCCAAAGCACTAGAAGATCATGAAGAGCATCAATAAACAAGAAGGACAACTCAACTCAAAGGAACTACAAGGACAAGGATTACATCATCATCTTGAAGAAGAAAACCTCAAAACCCTAGTTCATTTAAAAGAAGGATTCTACACTCGAAGCATTATTGGGAAACTCACACAAGCTTCACCTTGAACAAGGAGACCTAAAAAGACCCTACCTCTACTCAAATAAATAATAATTAAAAATTGGAGCATCTTGAAGTCTCTACATCAAATGAAAACAAGAAGAAGGTGTTGTCATCATCATCAAAAAACCAAGGTGATCTCCCTCTCTTTTAAGGATCTCCTCCGAAGGAAAACATCTTCATCAAGAGGACATCTTCTATCATTAGTGTCATCATCAAGAAGGTAGAAAGTTGAATATATTGTCATCAAGAAGGATCTTCACAAGTATATTTATGACCACATATTAATCTATCAGAATGACTTCATTTTGCAAGGAAAGAAAAAAAATTGGTTGGGTCATCAAACTTTCTTGCATGGAAGAAGAGGAGAAATTTGATCCTCATAAAAAATGGAGGGATTAATCACGTTAGCAGTTCAATCACTAAACCTCCAAAGGAATAATATCAAGCTTTTTCATAGTATATGAAAGGGGAATTAAGGGATCAAAGAATCATTATAGACTCCATCAAATATCCCCTCATACCCTATGTGGCAAAGCTAGAGACATCAAAAGAAATATATGAGAAGCTATTCGAATTATTCTCTGTAAGTATTGTTGGAGAAGTGATATCATTAAGACAAGAAATCTACAAGGTGAAAGTATCAAAGGAAGATGGAATATCCTCATAATTTATGAGGGTGTTAGAAATAAGAGACCAACTACAAGAGTTGGTAGAAATGATGTCTGATAAGGACATGACCACCATAGTACTCAATGCACTACTAGAGGAATGGGGTAGCTTCACATCAAGAATCTATGGAAAGAAGGAAGCTACTCCATTCAATGAACATTGGTATTTGTGCAAAATTGAAGAAATTGGGCTCAAGGCTAAAAGTGATGTAGGATAAAATGAGCAAGAATATGCATTTGTTTCCATGGCTAAGAAGAAAGGGAAATTTGGAAGGTTTCATCCCCGGAAAAAGAACAAGAAGGATATGTCGAAAATCCAATGCTATGGATGTCATGAATATGGTTATTACAAGAGAAATTGTTCTAAACTCAAGAAGGACAACAACAAAAGAGCAAGGGGTGAAGCCCGATCCCATTAGCCATTATGTGACCATATGTCGAGACCAGAAGAGTGGAGTGGAAATGGCTAGTGGTTAGCCTCACCCCTACCACATGGCATCCATGTAACCTTGACCAATGCTTAACGGATATTGGCACAATTAAGAAGGTGATAATTTTCCCCATCTACGGCGATAATCTGAGTGGTGCCATGTGAAATTTCTGCTCAGCGATTGACAGAAAGGCAGAAATCATAGAATTATTAGCCAGAATTGCATATTTGTAGAAAGGTTAGTAGAATTTGTTCAATGAGGCATATCTTGATCATTTTTTAACCTTTTTGAGCTCAAGAAGAGACTAGATAGGAATTTTTTAGCATTATGAATCCAATGGTAGTATTATTTTCGCATTTTGAGCACTGTAAACTAATGTAATTCATATTTTAGCATATAATTGAAGAGGGCCAACATTGGAAGCTAGACCTGGATACATAGCCCAAGAGAATCAAGAGGGAAGAATGTTGCTCAAGAGACTAGCAAGAAGCAATTCAAATCTGGATACAAATCAAAGGGGAAGTTTAAAGGAAAAGACAAAAAGAATGTTATAGTAAAGAGAGAGGGAGAAAAAATTACATGCAAACATTGTTCAAAATAAGGCCATAATGAAGACCATTGTTGGAAACTACATCCATAAATGAGACCAAAGAATTTTAACAATAAGGGGAAACAAAATATTGTTTCAACAGCTCAACAAGATCTAGGATAGAATTCAAGTGATGAGACCAAAAAAACAACCATGGGAATGAAAGGTAAAGCTTCTATTTCAAGTACTAATTCTTCTAGTAAGCCTATTGAGCCTCAAAATCATAAAGAAAGAATTGAGATTTTCCATATTAGGGTCATTACAAAAGATACCAAAGTTGATACATTTTTTTATAGGGGATCCCAGGTTAACTTTATTTCTGAAGCTATTGTCAAGAAACTAAACTTAGAAACTATACCTCATACTAAAACTTATCCTTTTGGGTTGGATATGTGACAATGACAAATTTCAAGTGACAAGAAAATGTAAACTTAAATTTGTCATAACTGCGAACATTATTTATGAGGTAGAGCTTGATGTTGTACCACTTGACATATGTAGAATTGTTTTAGGGAGTCCATACTTGTATGACTGAAAAGCCATATTCAATCATAATGAGAATAAATATCATTTCTTTAAAGATGGAATTTAGTATATTGTTAGAGCACATTGTAAGAATATTAATCTCCCTCTTCTAAGTGTGAGTCAATTGAAAAGTCTTATAAATGCTAGTAAGAATTTTATATTGTTGATGACCAAAACCAAAGATACTATTGAATCTCAAGATTTCCAAGTATGTGATGCAAAACTTAAGCATGATTTGGTTGAAGTCATTAACATGTATGATAATATGTTTTAGGAACCTGAAAGGTTTCCTCCTAAAATAGGAATCCAACACAAGATTCAATTGTACCACAATGCACCTCTTCCAAACATTGGCATGTACCAAATGTCGGTTTTGGAGAATTTATAGATCAAGAAGAAAATTAAATAACTACTTGAAAAAGGGGTCATTAGGCCTAGTACATCTTCTTGTGGGTCTCCTATTATTTTGGTTCCAAAGAAGGATGGTACCTAGCGCATGTGTGTGGATTTCAGTGCTTTAAACAAAATCACGGTAAACAGACGTTATCCTCTTCCTCGTATCGATTATTTGTTAGATCAATTGAAGAATGTTGTTTATTTCACTAAGTTGGACTTTAGAAGTGATTATCATCAAATCAGGATTGATGAAGGTTATATTTGGAAGACTACTTTCGAGACAAAACAAGGTTTGTTTGAATGGTTAATTATGTCATTTGGTCTTTTTAATGCACCTGCAACATTCATGAGAGTTACAAATGATGTGTTGAGACCATTCCTTGATAAATTTTTCATAGTCTACTTAGATGATATTCTAATATTCAGTAAGACTTGTGAAGAGCATGTCAATCATGTTAAGCAAGTTTTAGATGCTCTAAAGAAAGAGAAATTATATTTGAATATGTCTGTGCGTGAATTTGGGAAAACCTATTTAGTTTAATTAGGTCATATTATTGGAGGGGGTGAACTAAAGATTGATCCCTCAAAGGTAGAAGTCATTGTGAATTAGCCTATGCCCAATAATGTAACATAGGTTTGGATATTTTTGGGAGCAACCCAATATTGGAGAAATTTTATTGCTAACTTCTCATCTATTGCAACTCCATTACATGCTTTGCAACAAGCATGAAAAAATGGAAGCATTATTTGATGGGTAAGGCAATGATTATTCATATTGGCCATTAACCTTTGTAATATTTACAATTGCAAACCAAGCCACAACAAGCTAGACATTTCAGGTGGATAGGATTTATACAACATTTTCATTTGGTAATCAAGTATAAGAAAGCCATATGCAAAAAATATGTGGATATTTTATCAAGGCCTATTGTTAGTGCATCTGCCATCTTAAGCACAATTAAATCATGCATGAGAGCTACGTTGAACAGTATGCTAAAGATGAATATTTCAAAGATGTTTATCTAACTTTGTGTCAAGGAAATAATGTTCAAGAATTGGATTATCATGTTCATGGTAAATTTTTGTATCATCTTGGAAAGTTATGTGTTCCACATGTTTAAAGAGTCAACATCATATTGGAAGTGGATACTTCTCTTATTGTTTGCCACTTTGGTGTAGGCAAAATAGTTTCACAATTACAGAGGTATTGTTATTGGCCTCGTATGAATGAAAATGTGTCAATATATGTAAGAGCATGTTCTATGTGTGATACTAGCAATCTTAGCAATAGAAAGTTGGGTTTGTATACTCCACTTCCTATTCTTTCTCGTCCTTGGGAAAGTATTTTTATTGATTTTGTAGGAGGAATACCTATGCCTAGGAAAGGTCATGATTATCTTTATGTTGATGTGGATAGTTTTAGCAAAATGTGTGTTTTTATGCCTTGTAAGAAGCAAGTTACAACTAAAAAAATAGCATATATGTTCTTCCAAAATGTATGGGTGCATTTTGGGCTACCCACTTCTATTATTTCTAATCGACATTCTCAATTCATTGGGAAATTTTGGTCAAGTTTATGGGAAGTCATGGACAACAAGTTAAAGAAGAGAACAACATTTCATCCACAAAATGATGGTCCGAAAAAAAGTGGTGAACAGAATAATAAATAGCACATATCCTTCTTGGATACTGCAGCAAGCATTCTAAGCTTTGGGATGAACATTTACATTACATCCAACATGCCTACAATAGAGCCAAACATTCTTCGGCTCAAACATTTCCATTTGAATCATGTTTGGGATATTTACCAAAATCTCCCTTAGATTTTATCTTTGGGAAAGATGTTGTGGTGGATGGACATAGTGACATAGATAAGGCCAAGAGCTTCATTGAATAGATTCAATTGGTGCATGAGATGGTACAAGAATAGTTGGAGAAGAGTATAGCCAAGTGTAAAGCAAGACATGTTAAGCATCATGTTAACCATATATTGTAGGTGGGAGATCAATTTTGGCTTTATATCAAAAAGGAAAGGCTCCAACGAGAAAGTAAAAAGCTTAAACCTATCAAATATGGTCCCTTTAAAATCTTGGAAAGTATTGGTAATAACACCTTCCGATTATGCTTACCACCATACATGCAAATTTATGTTGTTATAAATGTTGAAAAAATGAGATTATATGAGCTTCCTTTTATTGAAGATCAAGGAGAGAATGTTCAAATTCCAACAATGGAAGATTTATTTCCCAAATACTTAGAATAATTGTAGCAAGATATTATTATTGATAGGAGGATAATGACTTCATGCAGAGGTAATGTGGATTACTTTTGTGTGGGGCTCAAGGGAACTAATCCCACTAAGACGAAGTGGACTGAGATCGAAAGGGTGAGGGAGTTGTACTGTCACCTACTTGTTGACTGAAAACAACATTTTGGCGGTCCAAAAGCTTTGAATGGGGAGGAATCATCGAGGGGATTAGAAAAATGTTGAAAATTGAAAGTTCTTGAAATTGCTCGAAACCAATTCCATATTATAGCTCTCATTTTCCATAATCCAAATCCACTTGAATCTCCTCAAATTGACATCGTATGATTAAGTTATGATGTTTTGTAGTTTTGGCCAAATAGATAAAAAAAAAAATTGAACAACAGGGCTGACTGGGCAAACCATACATTGACATCAGTAGTTGAATGGGGAGGCATAGTGGAAAGTATGAACCAACCTAGGCTTGACACATGCTAGGATTGTACTAATGTAGGTGGTAGTTTTTTATTGGTTGGTTTGGTTGTGATATGGGCCAATTATGAGGTATCACATGGCCCAATGAGAGGGAACCAAGTGGCCCTCCATGATTGGCCAAATTGTTTGTAAAGCAACCCAAGAGCCTCGGTAGGATTCAACCCCTTAACCTGATACAACATAATTTTGTGCTTTATTGTTGGACCATTGCATTAGTTCTTAACCATTATATTTCCCTAGTTATATTTCAAATGCAATGGTTAGGGTGTTGGTGGCAAGGGAGCGGGGCACTTGGCCCCAGCCACCAAACTTATCAACACCCATAAGACTATGCAGAGGAGTGGAAGGTGAAGGGGGTAGGAACTAGTCCGAGCCCTAGTCTCATTGTACCGAGGTGACCATTAGCGGAGTTGAAGCAGAGGAGCAAGCTTTAATCCCAACCCTTGGTTCAAGTTATGCCATAAGTCCAAGACCAGTGGCAGAGGGGGCGAACCCGGTGACACCTAGCCCATGTCGGCCCCCGGTCCAATGAGCCATTATGTGACCATATGTTGATACCAAAGGGATCGAAGCAAAAAGGGTGGTCAGTTATCTTAACCAAGCAACAAGGGTGCTCGGTTATCCTAACCATGATCCACATGGATGCGGTGCTCGGTTATCCTAACCATGATCCACATGGCATCCATGTGACCTTGACCATCGCTTAAGGGATATTGGTGTGATTAAGGAAGAAATAATTTTCCCCATTTGTTGTGTGAATCCCACCGGCGCCATGGAAAATTGTTGCTTGGCGGTTGGCATAAACGCTAAAATCCTAAAATGATTAGTTAGAATTACATATTTGCATAATGGTTAGGAAAATTTGTTCGAGGCATATATTACAAAGTTTTTAACATTTTTAAGGTCAAGAATAGCCTATATAGAGGTTTTTCAGCATTTTGAATCCATTGCCAATACTAATTTTGCATTTTGAGCACTGTAAACTGATTTAATTCATATTTTAGCACATATTTGAAGAGGCCCAACATTGGAAGTTGGACCAGGAGACGTAGTCCAAGAAGGGTGAACTTCGTTAACAATTTGTTTTTTTGTGTTGTTGTTCATGGTTTATATTTCTCTATTTTATTTCTGCAAAATGAGTTTTTAAATCACTAAAGTTTATGTGCTTTTGCAACTTTATCCATTTCCCACAAGACATAAATTTGCTTGCAAATTTTTAATAGACATTCAATTTTTTAATTTCACATCAATTTCCTTCATGTTAGAATTTGTTTGTAAGTATGCAGGAGAAAGGATTGCAACATGTGATGTATTCTCTCACTGGCATGCAGCCAAGAAGGCACCAATTCCTATCATAGAGAGTTAATTCAAGTTGTTTGAGTGAAAATTCAGGGATACAAGGTGCAATGGAACTTCAAAGTCCACAGGATAGAAAAAAGACTCAAAATTTTAATATGGCAAAGGAGGGGAAAAGTTGCTTGGGACCTTTTTTAATATGGGTTGCTCTTGAATAAACCATTTTCTTTGCTACCTAGAATGGAAGTAATACTTTGTAATCAGATTGAGAACCATAGTTGAGCTGTTACACTCAAAGTGTTTCTTTCTAAATGAAGTAAATCCCATGCCCAAAAAATTACCCATGAACAATGATTTTTTTTTATTAAATCTATATTATCAAGTTTACAACAATTGTTTTGGAAAACCCCAGTAGGTCATTTATTTGTTTAGGATACAATAGTTTTAATCATATACATGCAAGTGGAAAAACAAATGCTTTTTAGCTACTATGCCCATTCAAGTTTCACTATATTTTCCAAATTACAATATCATAAACTAGTTAAAACAATGTAAACTATACACTAGCAATTCCTCTTTTAGTTACTAGCAACTCTAGCAATTCTTCCTTTAACTACTCACAACTCTTCCGTTTCTGTAGGATATTAGATGTAAACTAAAAAAATTCCATGTATACCCATTGTCAAGTAAGGACGGAGACCAACTTCTAATTTCATATTAATACACCATATTCTTTAACAACTAATAGATGGTTTAGTTATCTGCCATCCTTTAAATGAGCTTCAAGTTTGTGCTTTCCATATGCCATTTTTAGGTTGGAACATAATCTATTTATAAAACAGTGATGTAGCATGATGCACTTTAGACAAAGAGATGTCACAAGACAAAACCGATATAAATTATTGCACTCATATGATATGAAACTAAGAATGTGTTTAATATCTTATTCACCAAATGATAATGATGTTGAGTATAGAAAGTTTGAAATGGATTAATTTGTCATTCCTCAGTGAACAATGATGTTGAGAATATCAACCATGAAAAGGAAAGAAAGAAACATAATGTATGCTACCTGTGATTAAATGATGTCTGGTAACCTTGAATCTATTTTAATTTATAAATGGTTTCTTCATAGTATAGGAAAGTCCAAAAAGATTGAAGTTTGTCTATCTTATTTACTATATTTAAATAATTACATAAGTTAAATTTGACCTTAGATCTATTATGTTTGAAGAGGGATCTATTTTAAATTACATAAATTTATATTAACCTCTATTTTATGAGAACTTAGATGGATCAAAAAAAGAAAAAATACATACCTTTGGTTGCTTAAAGATTTGGGATTAAGATTGAGTTATTCTCATTTATTCCTCTTATTTAAAATGAATCTATGCTAATTAAAACAATTAGTATATTTCAAAAAAAATAGTGTGGCAGCAAAGTAACAATTTCTTTTTATCTTTCTCACTATTCTGCAAAGATGTGATTTGAAATCTACATTTTCAAGTCACTCATATCATCATGGGAAGTTCCACTCGGAACAATATTTCACATGCTTGGAAACTGAATTGTAATCTGAACACTATCTCACCAAGGGCCTAATATGAAGGATATCTTGTAAACGTTAGTGATCCAAGTGACAACAAATACCAAATTGAATGAAAGTGCAAACCTATAGCTAGAGAGGTAGGAATAATGGCACTAGAGATAATACCAATTTAATAATTTCCCATGACATGATTTCGTAAAATGTTATGGTCATTTTTGTATGAAGCACTCTGCAATGAGTTGGAAGGAAGATTTTCTCCCTACAAAATGTCATAATACGTTAGTGTGAATATTTGCAATTTTGTAGTTGAAGTATGCAGTCTTGGAAAAAACTAAAACTTGAGGCCAGGTTTATGGAATTTCACAGCTTATAAGTTTTTAGCAAAAAAAAATTCAGCACATAAAATATTTCAATTACAGGGGAATTTTCAATTTGTATGAAACCAATTGGATTTGGCCTCCTATTTCCAAGGAAACATAAATGCATGCATAAGATTTTTTCTCTTGGCACGAAGTGAGGCTCAAGACGGAATTGCGTTGAAAAATGCAAGTGTGCCTATGAGAGGAGCGTTAATGTACCGCGTAGGCTTCGACTCCCGGAAATTTGATCAATCGTCTTCAAACTGAACGTATTCATTTGGTACTCCAACCATTGCTCCCATCAGAAGATTAGGATTGGAGTCATTGGTGTCGAAATAACAAGACCCACTTTTGCACGCAATAAACTCAGGATGATCGACAATAGAAGGTAGTGATGAGGTTCTGTGATGAATCTGTTGGGGAAAGCATGATCCATATCCAACCATTAATGACATATTCAGTGCGCTATCTCCTAATATGTACTCCTTCCACCATTCAATGCAAGAACATCATATAATTAAGGAAACCCTCAAAAGTGCTAACCTAAATCTGCAACTTGGCTATCATTTCTTGATCCCTACCAGTCACTTTTTTGCAAAAGGAGCTGATATATAGAAGTACATGTTGTATTTACCTATTGTTTTGTGAAGGCTCTAACTCTGCCTGGAGTTGCCTCAATGTTTCCACGCTACACAACCTTAGACATATCGTTGAGGTACTTGTCATATGCTAAAGCCAAAAATGATACTGAAGTCACGCTCTACAGATTACTTGCATTAGATTTATATATGACTCGCCTGCAGAATGACACATACTTCAATCAATCAGTTCGGTTTCAATTTCTGCAGCATGAAAGTAATTCCCTGCCCAGAATCCAACGAACCAACAACCTAGAAACCCCCAAAGGAAAGGAAAATGGATCAATGGGAGTTAATAACCTCAGGTGTATGGAACATGTGTATAAGATGTTTCAAGTTAGAGGTAGAAAATGAAATTGCCATCATCTTCTTGGTATGATTCTAATAATTATATATTCTCCGACAAATAATCTTGAAAACAGTCATATACGAGTATGTATAGATAGCTTTGTAAATTCAATTACAGTAGATATCATCATAGAGGACTAGTGGAGAGAAGCACATTAATTCCAACATGCTTATTTTCCCAACTGAATTCACTATTGGCATCATTAGCTTCTAGTATCGGTCCATTGGCTTGAATTCACTGAAGATACGAGGAGTCATTGGTCAATACTTTTTGCAGCCATGCAGCAACCCACAACAATTCATCCTAGAATCCCCATTATAATTAACTGCAAAATTAGTTTTGGTCCTTTGACACAACTTTTGTTGTAGGGAAATAATTGGAAGCATGGAAATCTAACTTAGTATCGCTAAGTTGCAGTAAAATGGACAAACTGTTGACTTAAGGTTGTCACTATAAGATCCCCTATATTTTTCTGCTAAGGCGAAGAGCTACAGAGGAAAGACAGAAAGAATGTGTTAGAAAGTGCACTAGAAATCATATCCTACAGAACAAGAATCAGAGTACGTTAAACAAAATTTGCGATTTGCCTGACCTAAGTTGTAGTGTCAAACAAACATTGGGAATAAGGCAAGTCAGATGTTTGAAAGACGACGGATGCGAAAACCATCGCTGCAATAGTTTCAACAGCGACATCTGAGCCTGAATTTTGGGTGTTAATGTTGTAAATCGTACGAGTTGTGTCTAGAGAAGGCAAATAATAACATGATCCATCAAAAGGAAATAACAATTCTGAATTCAGAAAAAACATACCTTGTGAACCGAAGAAAAGCTCCAAACCCACAAAAGAGGGTCCACACAGTCCCAAGAAGGTAAGCCATAACAAAGGTTATATATAACAAAGGTTATATGTCTACGATTATGGGTATACCCTAACCAACCAAAATTTGCATCTCACAAAGGATAACTTTTCAATGGTCTAACACAAAAACCAATAGTGACAAACAGTGGAGAGTGGGAGGGGAGTTTTTTCAAAAGAAAATGCATTAGGCTTATATATATAAAATATTGAAGAAAATATTTAATTTTATTTTATATTATATTGTATTATTTTTTGCAAAATTCATATCAAAAGTTTTTAGTTAAAGAAATTTAAAAGTTTATACATTGTTTTTATTTAACAAAAAAATCTGTGTAACTCAATATAAAAACATGAGATGCAAAGTTTCAAATGCCCATAAGTTAGTTCAACCAAAAAAAATAAATATTTATTATCTATTCATTTATTATATTTTTAAGAATGTGATCTCTATATTGTAATTGTTTTGAAATAAGATTATCTTTAAAATTTATTACTATTAATGTAAATTTTTAATGATATTTCAAATAAATATCTTTAAATTATAATATCTTAAAACTTAGTTAAAAATAATTCTAACTTTTCAAAAATGTTATATTTTATTTATAATTAATTAAAAAATAATATAATTAGGCACTAGTCCTAATTTTTATATTTAATTAAAAAAAGATTATTGAAAAAGGGAAAATATAATATAAAGGAAAGAAATTGATATGATTAAATTTCATGTTGTTTGATTATCTATTTTTTTAAAATTTAAAATATAATTATCCTTTATTCACTCATGGAATTTTTATGCAAACTTCTCCAATGCAACATATAGCAGAGATCTAAGGGACACGAGGAATTGATGTCCAAAAAATCTTGCTAGGAAAAGTTGTCATGTTCTTGAGAGTGGCTAACCCCACAAAATGAAGATCCCAACAAATCGTTGTCTTTATATAAGATAACATGAATGGTAAGTGAAATAGCAACTTAGCTATACGCGTGAAACAGTAGTAGCGTGTAATTCTGGTAGTCTTAGGGTGCAATGTAAGAGTAAATTTTGCAATTGTTAAATAACATTATCTTAAATTGATATGGTTTTTTCTTAATTGTTAAGTGCCTTAAATGGGTTTCATCTTAATTACCATTGTCTTAAATGGTCGTTATCTTAAATATAAGGTTTTGTCTTAAAATATTTTTTTCTCAAACTGCTTTTGTCTTACATATAAATTTTGTTTTAAAATATTTTTTTCTTAAATTGCTTTTGTCTTAAATATAAACTTTTGTCTCAAACTATTGTTGTCTGAAACTATTTTTGTCCTAAATTTTATATTTAATGTAAAATAACTAAAACAAAAAGTGAATTTTTAAGAGAAAAGAATTAATTGTCTTAAAAGTGCCTTTCATGTAGTAGTGGGCAGGGACCACATTTCTAAATCTTCTCATTCACTAGATCTCCATATTTTGTTCAATAATTTGTTTTCCTAATAATATTCAATTCATTTATTTTCCTATCTTGATCTATTTTGTAGTTGGAAGCAAGTTCCTATATTATCTCATTTTGAATTTACTCAATATTTTCTCAATATTCTCTCAATATTCTACCAAAAGAAATAATAGTAGACATATAATATGAAATTATTTATAAACTTTTATAATAAACATATTAAATCTAAATAACAATATTAAGTGCAAAAGGTGAGAGTGAGATTCAATATAGCCTTTATGTGCATAAGTGAGATGAGCCTTAATTTGTATCTAATTTGGAAGTCATCTATACTAATATGAACAATAAATAATATTTAATGTTAAGACATTACTAATAATATATAATAATAATGATGTTAATAATCAATACTTTAATACAAATATTAAAATATTGTAACTTTATTTATTGTTAAACAAAGTACAATACTAAATCTAAAATTTCCATAGAATAAAACTCATTCATTAACCTTAAATAACTATTATACTATTTAAAATTTAAATGTAACTAATATTATTATTAAAAATTAGTCAATACTTAAAAACCTATAACCTAAAATCTAATGTTAAAACCACATTAATAATATTCTTTGTTTATATTAACAATGTTGACATTAATAATTAATATTAACAGTAAAACCAATTATTTGTTGCATCTAGGCACTCTATATGGGGTAGATCTTAAGTAAAAACGTAAACATGTAAACGTAAACATAAACATAATAGACATTTAACATTTAACATTTTTAATTTATTGTTTGCCCTATTTAAAAATCAATCTAATTATTATTATGTATAAACACACTATAAATATAAAATATAATGATATTTACGAACACTCAAAAATGAGCTATGGTAAATAAATAAAACATTGTTTTTATATTTACTCTAGAGGTATGGTAAATAAATAAAAATATAAATAAACTAGAGGTATCCTAAGTAAATAAAACCTCTTTATATTTAGGAAAACTCAAAAAGGAGGTTTTATTTAGGTGAAGCCTATGGGCCCAATTATTATTAATACGATGCAAAAAAACATTATTAACCCTAATATTAATATTACTATTACTAGTAAATCAAATATTCATATTAATATATTATAATATTAATTTATTTACATTTAATAACTTTTGGATTAATACAATATTAAAATTGTTTATATTATAATATATATTAATATATCATAGATATATATTAACTCTAGATATATATGGGAGGGAATAACGAAGGCATCGAGTGTTAGAGGTGGAGAGATAGGGGGAGTGACATGGGAGAGATAGAGAGAGGAAGAGGAGTGAGAGAGATAGAGAAGGATAAGAAAGGGAGAGGGAGACACAAAGATGGAGGAGGTAGAAAGAGAAGGAGAGAGGAAGGGAAATAGCGGGAGGATTAGAGGGTACAAAGAGAGAGATAGAGAGAGATATGGGAGAAGAGAGTGGAAGGTAGGAGTTTAAAGGGAAAGAGAGGAAGGATGAGAGAGAGGACTTGTGAAAGAGGAGAGAGGGAGGGATAGAGAGATGGAGTTGGAGGGGGAGAGAGGGAGGGAAGAATAAATACATAGAGGTTGGGAATTGGATTGAGAGAGGGAGTGACAATGGAGAGATGGAGAGAGAGAGAGAGTATGTTTAGGGGTGAGGTAAAGAAACAAATAAGGATATATACATAGAAGGTGGGAGACAGGGAGAGATATGGTAAAATAGTTAGAGAGAGAGGGAGAGAGGGAGAGAGAGATGGGGGGAGAGAGAGGATGTGTGTGTGTGTCTGTGAGAGAGAGAGAGAGGATTAGAGGGGAAAGAGAGAGAAAGGGGGGGATTGGAGGGAAAAGAGAGATTGATGGTGCAAAAGAGAGGGAGGTAGGAGACAAAGGGAGAGAGAAAGAAGAAGAGATTGGACTTGAGAGAGAGGAGGTGAGTGATCAGGGAAGAGAGAGAGAGAGAGAGAGAGAGAGAGAGAGAGATGATTGGAGGGAAAAGAGAGAATGATGGTGGAAAAGGGAGGGAGCTATGGGAGAAAGGGAGAGAGAGAAAGAACAAGAGATGGGACTTGAGAGAGAGGAGTTGAGGGATGGGGGAAGAGAGAGGATTGTATGGAAAAGAGAGAGAGAGAGAGAGAGAGAGAGAGGGAGAGAGTGGGAGGAGAGCGGGAGGTAGGATAGAAAGGGAGAGAGAGGAAGTACGAGACAGTAGACTTGAGAGAGAGGAGGAGAGGTGGAGGAAATAAGAAATAAATAGAGAGTGAGAAGTGGAGATAGAGAGGGAGTGACAAGGGATATATGGAGAGAGAGTGTGTATGTTTGGGGTGTGAGATAAAGAAGGAGAGATGGAGAGAATGTGGGAGAGAAGGAGAGAGGAGAGAAGGAGGGATATAGTAACAGAGTTGGGGGTGAAGAAAGAGAGAGAGAGAGATGGGGGGGAGGAGAGATATGGGGTGGGAGGGAAAGGGAGAGAGAGGAAGGAAGAGAGAGAGTAGAGAGAGGGAGGGAGAAATAGATGGAGTTGGAGGAGAGAGAGGGAGGTAAGAAGAAAGAAATAGAGAGAGAAAGGTGGAGAGATAGAGGGAGTGATAAGGAATATGGAGAGAGAGGGAGAGAGGACAGCAGGACGTGTTGGCTTATTGGGGCTTGACCTAGGTTCGAAGTTAATTGGCTAAACAAATCCATGTACTATTGGCCCTTTCGGCAACAGTTCCTGGAGCACCAACTAAGGTCTCACCCGAAGCAGTATGGGGGGATGTTGGAACCAGGTTTCTGCTCCCTTGAGATGTCTAAGGGATTGATTTAGTCCAATTATGAATACTTTCCCACAGGTTACTTCGCGCCCTTCCCTAGCCTGCAAGGCCTTCGTGGCCTGGTTATATTTGTCTTCGCGTGACCCTAACCAAGGTTGTAGGACGTTCGTACTGCTAGAGCATCGATCTGCGTTATTTCCCCAAGTCACCCCGCGAATCTTACTTATCTTCTTATGGTAGTTAGTTATCTTCGCATCAACAGACACCTTATATTATATTCACTTACTCAACACATTCATATAAGTTCACACAGTAAATAAACAGTAAACTTGCAATTCATACCCAATACACTTCAATGCATAAAACAGTAAAGGATACATAGAAATATGGTAAAACTTCTCTTTATTAATGCTTCCGATGGTTACAGACTTAACGTACCCTGTGCACTCAGCTGTGAACTACTAGGCCTCAACACACTCAACTGTAGAGCCTTCTCCTACTTTATGACCCAAAGACACAACACTACAATTTGACTCAATGCTTCATGGATTGATTTCCTTCCATGTCTCTTTACACTTAGAGCCTCGCTCTATTTATACAATCTCATGGTCCACGAACCATGGGTAGATCTCTCAAACTGACATTACATTAAAAAAATGAGGGTGGACAACCCTCTGACTCATTTACCATCTTCGCACTCCATGCCCACAAATCGTAGATTCTTTACGTCGGACTTAGTCAAACCTTGGGCTTGAAGCCCCAAAACTTGCCTTGGGAGGGATCCCATGCCCAACAGGCCCCCAACACAAACATCATGACTCACACTCGAGTCACTTTTTCGGTGCAAATATCTTTGTGCGGGGACATCCCAACTCTGCTTGGACTGCTACAAGGTTGGCAGCACATTGAGCAGCTGCCTGTTGTATCTCCTGGACACGTTGTTCAAAGACTACAGTATCTGAATGGCTTCCTTATATCTACTCCTATGTTCCCTACATCTGTTTATAGTCCCACTCCCCCTTTCAGCTTCCTCAAGCACTAATATTATGCTTTTGGCGGCTAATCAAACAGTCAGGCCACTCGTGTATGGCTTCAACTGACTGCCTTTCACTTTGCCTGGGAGAGGTTCTCCATTTAGATTTACCAACTGTACCACACCTCTATCTGTGACCTCTTTAATAACATATGGTCCCAACCAATGCATTCTGAATTTTCCTGAGAATTTATCAAACTTAATATCATATAGTAACACCAAATCCTTCACCTTAAAGGTGTGCAACTTGATATGTCAATCATGTTGGGCATTTTCGCATTGCTTTTGTACCTGCTAATGGAATTTAGCCAAAAACTATTCCTCTTAAACTTTCTCCAATTACACGAGCCTCTCCTCTAGGGCTCCGCAATCCGTCATACCTACAAGCTCTACTATGCACAGACTAGGCACAATATACTTCATTGGCATTACAGCTTCCACTCCATAGACTAACTGGCAAGGTGTTTGTCCCGTCAGTTTCTGGCAAGCTGTCCTAGAAGCCCATAATACTATAGGTACACGCAGGTCCCAATCACTTTATTACACGTTTCATACTTTGGTCAGTGCAATCTCCCACATTTTTTTAAATGCTTCTATTGTCCCATTGCCTTGTGGGTCATACAGTGTGATTCTCTGATGATACACCTGAAACTCTTATGTTAGCATGTTGATTGTTTCATTCAGGAAATGTGTACCACTATCGCTCATCAAGATCTTTGGACATCCAAATCATGTCAATATTTTTTCAAACACAACCTTCATAGCCGTGGAGGTCGTACAATCTTTTACCAGCTGCACTTCTGCCCAATGAGTCAGGTACTCTATCGCAGTGATAATGTATCTTGCACCCATCTTTCCCTGAGGTTTGATAGATCTTACAAAGTCGATCGCCCACTTTTCAAAGGAATACAGTGTCATTTGCGAATTCAAAAGCATCTTGTCCCTCCGCGATGGTTTACCTGTTCTTTGACATACATCATAAGCCTTGCAATGTGCTTTTTAATCCTGATGAAGGGTTGGCCACCACAACCCTGCGTGGAGAATCTTTTGTGTGGTCGCTCGCCCTGCATAATGTCCTCCCACGGTGCCCCCATGAATGTCTATGAGGATATGACTTCATTCAAATTCAAGTACATACCTTTGTAGTGTCTCATCATCAGCCATCTTATATAGGTGCCCCATGATGATAGAAAAATCTACTACACACACCACCAATTCCTTCTTCTACTGAACAAAGTACTATTTTAGCATAGTTCAAGTCATGAGAAAGTGGATTATGTCTTCAAAGTTTCCATCTGCTATGCGCACAAGAAAGAATTGTGCATCAGGTAATCCTTCCTCTAGACTAGTAGGTTCCTCTTCTATCACAATGCGTGAAAGGTGATCCAGTCCCGCATTTAGCCGCCCAGGCTTCACAACAACCTCAAAATCATATTCTTGGAATAATAAAATCCACCTGAATATGCGCCCCGCCAACACAGGCTTATTGACCAAGTATTTCAGTGTGGAATGATCTGTATACATCTTGAAGTGTCCCCCTATCAAATAGTGTCGATACTTTTGGAGCGCATACACCATATCCAATCCCTTGTGTTCAGTTGTGGAATAGTTATTTTCTGCTTTAGACAACCTATGACTCACAAACATAATAGGGTGATCCATGCCCTCTCCACCCTCTTGTGTTAGTACCACTCCCAACACTATATATGACGCATCAACATGGACATGAAACTCCTCGTCCCATTTCAGGAAGACTAGGATTGGCGCAGAGGCCATTTTTTCTTTTAGTACATCTAGGATTTTTGTGCAATCATCTTTTCAGCAGAACGTGATATCTTTCCTCAACAGCTTCTCTATCGACATGGTGATATGGGCATATCTTTTAATGAACTTCATGTAGTACCTCGTATGTCCCACGGTAGTGTGCAGCTGTTTCACACTTCACAATGCTTCCAAATTTAGAATCACCACAATCATTGTGGGGTGTACTATCAGTCCTTGTCTACAAACCACGTGTCCCAACAGGCTCCCAAAAGGAATGAAGAATCTACACTTCCTAAGGTTCAATGCGATTTGGTGTCTTCGGCAAGTATTCAGCATCAAGCGTAAGCTCGCTACATGGTACTTAACCAATCCAAATACAATCCAATCATCCAGATAAACCCCCAGGAACTTGTAGACATATTCCTTGAATACTGCAACAACTATGCGTGAAAAGATGGCTGACGCATTCTTCAATCCAAATGGCATAACAGTGTATTGAAAGCAGCCCCACTCATTCATGAAGGTTGTCTTACTCCTATCTTCTAGCACAATTTTGATCTGGTGGTACCCTAAGAATCCATCAGTGAAAGAATATGCTTCCTGCCCACCGACATTTTCCAATGTTTCATCTTTAAAAAGAGTTGCGAATGGGTCATGCACACACGTGTCATTCAAATATTAGAGTTCCACGCATATTATTATCTCGCCCTTCTGCTTCTTTTCCTACACCACCATAGGGCTCGCCCAATTGGATTCTTCCACTGGCTCAATGACTCTGGCTGTAAGCATCTTGTTTAATTCCACGCAAACCTTCTCCTTGTATGTCACACTTTAATGTGATCCACATCATTCTTAAATCTTCGATGTTTCCTTTTCAGTCTGTGATCTTGGTCGGGAATAGGTCCTGGTACTCGTGGAGTAACTCGGTGACCTTATCCACCATCGTGTCATCCCAGTAGTTGTCGAGCATTTCATACTTAGGTTTGGCTTCTGTACCAATGTTTACCTGCTTTGTCTTTATTGGTGTAGTTATGTCAAGGTCATCAATCAATGGTCCTTAAACCTCCCGATGGCATTCAATTTCTGGAATGTTAAATTTTCACTGATCCTCATCATCTTCTTCAGTATTTACATTGTAACACTCCAATGTGTAGCTCAGCTGAGTATCCCATTCAGGCTGAATCAATTCTATTAGCTCCTGGGGTATCTTAAAGATAGTTGCTTTTACTTGTCATAGCATGTCATCAACAGTGTCCCACCAGTGATCCTCAAATGTGAAGATTAATAGGAACCCTTCATGCAAGATATCCCATTCACTCGTCCCATGGCAAAGCTCCATCTCTATATACCAGTTCATGGGTATAACATCTAGGGTATGATAAAAATGTGCACTTACTCAGGTTGTGGCTCTTCCCCATAGGCCTTTGTCCACTTGGTGAGGTACGCATGCGGATCATCCTGTCTGTCATACTTGTCTGTTAAACACATGTGAGGCTTCCCAAAATTCATGTGCATCATTCTCCTGCATTTGTGCCAGTCCTCAAATATTCCTTGGTGCGTACCCCACCACCTCACAGGCATAGCATGTAGTACCCATTTCAAAGCCTCGAATTGTTGTTCCAGCACCTCTCTTTCAAATATATTTAGGAAAGCATCTACCTCACCTTAACCCATCATAAGTAGGCATATCCCTCACTTCTATCGATACACAGCGCAATGATGTTTTCATCATATTATAGTTCAACATGGTCACCTTGTGCAACCAGTTCTTCCATCGCTCTATTTCCTCATCAGAATCCAATGTACAAGAGCTTTTGTGTTCCCATGAGACTTTTCCATCCACGATAGGATTTACCCAATGTTTCTCTCATGCAGTTATCTTGTAGATGAAATCTAAGTCGTCATCACTTTCATAGTCTCGCACTGTTTCCATGTAGCGCAATCCTTCTGCACGGTCCAAAGGTATGACTATGAGTAGAGACCTTTTCTCAAAAATCATCTTGAAATTTTTCAAATTTATCACCACGTTCATGTCACTCGCCCAATCGATTCCTAATAGTGTAGGGTAGCGATTGTTGTCATCAACAATCTCTATCACTTCAAACTCTGCTAGTGCACTTGCCCCTTCAATATCCATGGTGATTCCCTGCAATCTTCCCATAGGTATGATCTTTTTTTGGTTCACCATTCACAGTTGGATAGGAGACCATTGTAGCGTAGGCCTTCCCATGTGCTCCCTTGTCTGCTTCGACATAACGTTCTCATCCGACCCTAGGTCCAAAATTACTTGGTCAATCTCATATTCTCCAATCTTCGTGGTCAACCTCATTTCTCTTCTCATCCCCGTCGCATGCTTTCCAATCTTCTGGACTACACATGGTTCTTCTAGCACAGTCCCTGCCCATCTATTAATGAGTTCCTGCAATCCCTTTATAGCCTTACTCTCGCACAGTAGCTTCATGCATGTTTCTAGGAACATCGTGAGCATTGATAGGTCCATTTTTGGCTCGGGTCTGTCTTTGCTTCTTGAAGTGGAGGCATCAATGAAGCTCTTCCTAGCTTCCATGAAGGTTTCCTTAGCACGCACCAAATCAAACTCTGGTTCTTTTGTCGAAGCCTTATGAACCCAAGTACTATCTTCAAGCTGCTTGCCTTTATCATCTCCTATTGTAATTCCACTCTAGAGCACAATGTTCACATTAGGGTCTTCCTCGCGTGGATCAGACCTCATCATTTGCAGGTTCTGAGTTGCGGGAGGTTGGAGCGCTCCCTTGTCGCATAGCCTTGTTATTAGTGTGGCACAATCTTCCATCTCATGATCAAACAAGGTACAATATTGACATGATGGATGTGTTTGCTTCGTACAATCACAGGAATAATGTCCTAACCCTCGCAATTGTAACATATATGTTGTTTGCAACCTCTTCTAGGTCATGCTCCACCTCGGCCTTGTTTGCGCCCTTGAAATTTGGTTCATGCCACTCCTATGTTCTAGTTAAGGTGTCGTGTTTCGGCCTGAACCCTATAGGTGTGAGTCCTATCCATCATGAGATCATAGCTTCTATAGGTATGCTCATCATGTCCCACTCATCTACATAAATTACAAAACAACTATTGTGAATTCTGTGTGTACTTCTACAACAAATGATAGTTGTCTATAGCATGCTTTCCTCCTATTTGAGAAATCATGCACCATAAAGTAGGCACTGCACTAGGTCCTGCTTGTGCCTCTAGTCTTAATGGCATTACTCCTACTCCCACAAGGTAATTTGTGAATACTGGCTAGTGGTCCTTGTCATGACCTTCACCCTTACATTTAACACACCATACCTCTTCACACACTTTCGGGTGAGCTGTCTTGTCTTGTTTCAAACTCTGCATCTCAAGCCATAATTTTTTCAACTGCGCATGGATTTGTTGAACTCCAAGGTTAGGATATTGTATCGGGGTCTCATGCAGCCTCATCATGATCTCCAAGGCCTCTGCCTAAGTTGTTAACCTCTGTTGCATCAGCGAGTTCCTTAAATGCGGCATTAGCGATGCTACAAACCATTTGCGGTGTTGTCCATCCATCAAAGTCATATTAGCTTTGTGAATTATGCATTTCAGTCTCTGATCCAACTCCCATGGAGTCTTATTTCGTAGCATTGTGATCTCCTTGAACCCAATGATCGATTGCACCTCTGACTCTAGCCTGCTACATTCCATGTTCAATGCAATTTGGATATCTGCGATCCCCGCATTCAGATTGTCATTAGAATGCTTAATATACCAGGTCAGTGCGCGATCCTGTAGAGTGTTGACAAGAATCGTCTTCTTTATATTGTCATCTATAACTCCCTGCGCTTCACATATAGCTTTTATCACGAACCAAAACTAGTCTGGATCTTCATTTCCTACTCCCTTGAACACCGATAACTTTATTGCGCTTGCCGTATTAACTTGTGATGGTGGCGGAGATGGTATGGAAGAATATGGGGGTGAAGGTGGTCAAGCTGGTAGTGGTGTGGATGGGGGTGGTATGCACGGAATCCTTTGCCTTATCAAATTGATCTCACTTCTTTGTGAGACCTTTGCAAGCTCTTCCTCATCCCCTTGTAGAGGTGAAATCAAGGGGCTAGTTTCTAGTTTTGTACTATATTCATTTCTATAAATTCTCCCACTTCAAATAGCCCAGAACATTAATGTATTCACATAATCCATTTTTCACTTAGTAGCATTTTAATCCAAGTATTCATAGAATTAACATACTTACCTCGCAGTCCTTTGAGAAAGCATCGCTCGGCCTCACTGTAGCTTACTGTAGTGTCTACTATGAACTCAATAATGAATCCTCTTATAATCTAATCGATCCAATGATCCACAGTGTGCATGATATTATCCTCTGATGCTTCCAATCTGTGCACCAATTTTGGGGTCCACACAATAGGATTGTCAATCTTGCACCTTCCTTGGCTATCTGTTAGCTTCACGATCCATTTGTACAGCTCATTAGGGAAAGATGCGAAGAAGATTTCATGGATTTTTGAGTACAGGTAGCAGTTTAACCACTGTTCTTCTGATAGTCGTGGATTCCCATTCTCCTACACCATGAATTCATGAATTCTTCTATCCAACCAACCTTCAATTTCTTTCTTAGTTGGATTCCAATGATATGACATCAGATATCCCTATGCAAATTCTGGTCCCAGCAACAGAACCATTTGTTGGCTTATTGGGGCCTGACCGAGGTTTAGAGTTAATTAGCCAAACAAATCCCTGTACTACTGGCCCTTTTGGCAACAGTCCACGGAGCACTCACTAAGGTCTCACCCGAAGTAGTATGGGGGGATGGTGGAACTAGGTTTCCATACCCTTGAGATGTGTGAGGGGTTGATTTAGTCCAACTGTGAAAACTTTCACATAGGCTACTTCCTGCCCTTCCCTCGCATGCGAGGCCTTTGTGTCCTGGTTATATTTGTCTTCGCGTAGCCCTAACCAGGGCTCAAGGGCTTTCACGCTGCTAGAACAACAATCTGCGTTGTTTCCCCAAGTCACCCCATGGATCTTACTTATCTTCTTACGACACTTAGTCATCTTTGCATCAAGAAATACCTAATATTATATTCACTTACTTAACACATTCATATAAGTTCGTGTAGTAAATAAATAGTAAACTTGCAATTCATACCCAATATACTTCAATGCATAAAATAGGGAAAGATACACAAAATTATGGTAAAATTTCTCTTTATTAATGCTTCCAACAGTTACAGACTCAACCAGCCCTGCCCTACCCTTATATTATATTTACTTACTCAGCAGATTCATATAAGTTCGCGTAGTAAATAAACAGTAAACTTGCAATTCATATCCAATATACTTTAATGCATAAAATGGGAAAAGATACACATAAATATGGTAAAATGTTTCTTTATTAATTCTTCCAATGGTTACAGACTCAACTGCAAGGGTCCGCACACATAGCTATGGACTCCTAGGCCTCTACGCACTTAGCTACAGAGCCTTCTCCTACTCTACGATCCAAAGACATAAATCTACACTTCGACTCAATGCTTCATGGATTGATTTCCTTCCAAGTCTCTTTACACTTAGAGCCTCACTCTATTTATACAATCCCATGGTCCGCAAACCATGGGTAGATCTCTCAAACCGACATTACATTACAAAAATGAGGACAGACAACCCTCTGACTCATTTTACCATCTTCGCGCCCCGAGCCCACAAATCTCGGAGTCTTTACCTCGGACTTAGTCAAAAATTGGGCTTTAAGCCCCAAAACTTGCCTTGGGGGGGGTCGCATGCCCAACAAGAGGGAAGAGAAATAGATGCATGGGAGAGGGAGAGAAGGAGTGAGAGAGGAGGAGAGAAGGAGGGATAGATAGATGGAGTTGGGGGGAGGGGGAGAGGGAGGGAATAAGAAATACATAGAGAGTGAGACGTGTAGATAGAGAGGGAGTGACAAGGGAGATATGGAGGGAGAGTGTGTGTGTTTGGGTGTGAGATAAAGAAGGAGAGATGGAGAGAATGGAGGAGAGAAGGAGAGAGGAGAGAGGGAAGGATATAGTAACATAGTTGGAGGGTGAAGAGAGGGAGAGAGGGGGGGTGGAAGTAAAAGGGAGAGAGAGTAAGGAAGAGAGAGAGTGGAGACAGGGAGAGAATGGGATATGGAGTTGGAGGAGGAGAGAGGGAGGTAATAAGAAATAAATAGAGATAGAAAGTTGGAGAGAGCGGGGGTGATAAGGAAGATGGAGAGAGAGGGAGGGAGGAAAATAGGAGGGAAGAGAGATAAAGGCAGGGGAGAGGGAGAGAAGGGGAAGAGGGGGAGAGAGGAGGAGGGAGGGATAGATACATAGATTGGAGAAAGGGAGTGTATGTTTTGTGGGTGATATAGAGAGATAAAAGGAGGCAGAGATACAGATATAAAGTGATTTCAATGATTTCAATGTTGATGGTGATTTCTAATCCTATTTGATTCTTTTCACTCGATGCATTGATTTTAGTGTAGATGTTGATTTCTAATGATACTTGATTTCTAACACTAGATGCATTGAATTCAATGTAGATGATTTCTAACCCTATTTGATTTCTTGTACTAAATGCATTGATTTCAATGTACATGGTGATTTCTAATCCTATTTGATTGCTTGCAGTAGATGCATTGATTTTAATGTAGATGTTGATTTATAATAATATTTGTTTTCTTTCTCTAGATGCATTGATTTCAATGTAGATGATTTCTAATCCTATTTGATTGCTTGCACTAAATGCCTTGATTTCATTATACATGGTCATTTCTAATCCTATTTTATTGCTTGCACTAGATGCATTGATTTCAGTGTAGATGTTGATTTCTAATAATATTTTATTGCTTGCACTAGATGCATTGATTTCAATGATGATTTCTAATCCTACTTTATTTCTTGCACTAAATGCATTGATTTTAGCATAGATGGTGATTTCTAATCCTATTTGACTACTTGCACTAGATGCATTGATTTCAGTGTAGATGTTGGTTTATAATCTTATTTGCTTAGTTGCACTAGATGCATTGATTTTAGTGTAGATATTGGTTTATAATCCTATTTTCTTACTTTCACTTGATAAAAATGGCAATATTTGTATTAAAATAAAACTCACTGGTCAACTCTACGAAAGAAACTCTGAACCAGGAGAGTCTAGCTCTGCAGAGCGCTCTACATTGTTCATCAAAATTACACACTAAATAGAATACATGGTTTTATGGAAGTTAGAATAGCATCCTAATAAATAGAAACTAATTCCTATCGTGAGGCTACGTGAACCAACTCTACCTATTCTAGGATGTTCTCCATTATCTTCAACACTACCCCTTACTAGAGAATGGGTTCACATATATGCGTAACGTCTCCCTAAATATTTGAAACTTAACATTTCCAAGAGGCTTAGTGAAAACATCCACAACATTATCACATGTATTACAATATTCCAGATGAATTTCTTTGGACTGCACTTTCTCCTTTACAAAATGGAATTGAGTATCAATATATTTAGTGTTTTTATGAAACACCAGATTGTTGGCCAACTTGATTGAACTTTGATTGTCATATCTGATTGTTGTTGCGACTGTCTATTCTTCCCCAACATCCTGGAGAAGTCTTTGCAACCAAACCGCCTCACATGCTGCTGTACACATGGCTTGATACTCTGCTTCTATTGAGGACAAGGAGACTGTGTTATGCTTTTTTGCTGCTCCAGTGATCACCCAGAATCCAAGATTGAATGCATAACCTGTTATAGATCTGTGATAATCTACATTTCCTACCCAATCTAAATCTGCAAACCCTACCAATCTAACATCAGAAGAGTCAGTGTAAATAATTCCATAATCTACAGTGCCTTGTAGATACCTCAGAACATTCTTCACTACATTCCAATGGCTTTCAATTGGCTTAGACATAAATTGGCTTAACAAGCTAACTGCATAAGCCAAATCAGGTTTAGTGGTGGTTAGGTAGATCAGACTCCCAACCAACTGTCAGTAAAGTGTTGCATCCGCCGCTTTTGAGCCATCCTCACACTACAATTTGATGTTCTACTGCAATGGTACTAATGCCGACTTACACTAATCCATTCTGAACTTTTCTAACAAGCCTTCAACATACTTTGCTTGTGATAGAAATGTTTGACTTGAATCTCTCTAGATCTGAGACCTAAATAGTATCTGAGTTCACCAAGATGCTTCATCTCAAACATCTATGACATCTGCTACTTGATTTCATCAATTAGATATATAGCATCACATGTAATTATCAAATCATCTACATATAATGAAATCAGCACTATGCACCCTTGTTCATCTTTCACGCTGTAAAGATTAGGGTCATTCTTGCTTCTACTGTAGCTAGATTATAGAAAAAATGAATCAATTTTCTCATACCATGACCTGGGAGCTTCTTTTAGTCCATAGAGTTCTTTCTTCAACCTACAAACTAAGTGTTCATTTCCCTTCTGGACAAACCCTTCTAGTTGCTCTAAATAAAACTCTTCCTTTAGTTCTCCATTCAAAAATGCAGACTTTACATCTAGTTGGTGCATCATCCAATTTTTCTTGGTAGCTAAAGAAATTCACATTCTGATAGTGTTCAATTTAGCTACAGGGGCAAAGGTTTCCTCATAATAATATATCCCTTCTTTTTGTGTGTACCCCTTTGCAACCAACCTGGCTTTCAGTTTTTCTATAGTTCCATCGGCATTAATTTTCAGTTTATATAGCCATTTGCAACCTATGACCGGTTTTCCTCTAGGGAGTTCTACCATTTCCCAAGTGTTGTTTCTGACTATTGAATCATATTCCTATTCCATGGCTATTTTCCATTCATTACTTTCATTTGCTTCTTTATAACTAGATGGTTCAACAACATTCATCATACTAGTTATAAATGGATTTTCCTTATATCTTACAGGCATTTGAGCTTTCCTACCTAATCTCCTAAGTGGTGTGGTGGTGGATTCAAACCTTATTTCTTCCTGCTGCTATTGTTGTTGTTGTTGTTGTTGCTGTTGCTACTGCTGCTATTGTTGCTGCTGTTGTTGTTGTTTCTACTATTGTTCATCCTCTGCTTTTGTTTGTTGCTGACCCTGATTGTTCTCTACATCTTCTTCTTCCTCAAAGTATCGAATGTCTCATCCATCATAGTGCTCATCAATTTCATCACTATCCTACTCATGGAATTTAACATCTCTACTAACAAAGATCTTGTGAGTAGAGAGATTAAATAATTTGTATGCTTTATGTGATGAACAATACCCTATAAAATTACATATGATGGAGTATGGGGTGCTATAAACTGCTGTAAAATTCCATGATCTTTATAGTATCTGATCAGCTCATCTTTCCTGTATTCTCCCCCTTAATCAGAATGGAGAATTTGTATCTATTTCCCTATTTGTCTTTCAATCATATTTTTAAACTTCTTAAAGTATTTGAATGTATAACTCTTCTTACTTAAGAAATACACCCAAGAAAACTTCATACAGACATCAATAAATAGTAGGAACTACACTACACCTCCTAATGATTTTGTATGCAGGGGACCACAAAGGTCTATTTGCACTAACTCTAGTATATCCCTCTGTTTCTTTTCTATTCTAACAAGGAATTCTTCTCTATGCATTTTTCTTAAAGTATAAGCATCGCAATCATTATGTACTTCCTTTAGCATAAGAAGATCTCTTACCATTTCTTTCTTCTGTAGTAACAACAAATCATTGCAATTGATGTGGCTGAATCTCTGGTGCCAAAGCTCTTCTGTAGTCAGGTTCGTTGCCGTCAATGCTCGAACCAGTGCAGGTCTCACATCCAACTTGTACAGTCCTCTTGTTCAGATCCCTGTAGAAATTTTATTTATTCCATCTAGCATATCCTTAATGTAACAGTTAGATTTTAAAATTCAACTTTCAAATCTTGATCTGTAATCATTTATACAGAAGTCAAGTTCTTAGTTATGCCAAGCACATATATTACATTATAAATTTGTTTGATATTACCATCAGGTAGAATAACAGAAACTTTCCCAGATCTTTTGATTTGATGAATTCTATCATCTCCTAGGTAAATCTGTGCACCTTCATTGATCTCTTTAAAATCCTCTATCTAGTGCGTGTTTCCTGTCATGTGTGTTGATGCTCTTGAATCTACATACCAGATGTCTGCATCAACATTCTCTTTACAATCTACCATGAACAATCTCAAATTCTGCACCTGATTACCATTCGTGAGATGACCTACATGTCTCTTTGGTTTCTATTATTCTTCATGATACTTCTTTTTCCTACACTCCCTGGCAATATGACCCAATTTTCCGCAATAAAAATATTTATTTTCAGAGTAGTTTTTATTCGGATGCATACCTTGAGTCAAATTTGACCGTTTATGTGAACTTTCTCTATTTTGTTGTTGTAGACTCGCTTTCCCTTTCTAGAAGTTCTTATTCACCATCAATGCAAGATCGGCACTCTAGGGCTTCAGAGTCGATCTCCTCTCTTCTTCTTGCATCAGTATACGTGTCAGCTCTTCAAAGTGTAGGATCTTCTCTCTGGCATTGATCCCAGTGATGAACATCTAATAATCATCAGTGACACCATTCATTGTAATGGTCACAAGATCTGTATTATCCTTTGTATGACAAATATCTGATAATCTGGTTTCCAGATCCTTAATCCTTGCTACGAATGAAGCAATCGTTTCATTCTCCTCCACCTTCAGGGACATAATCTTGCTCTTGAGGAACAGAAGATGAATTGAATTTCTGATCTTGTACAATTCCTTCAGAACTTCCCAGATCTCGTTAGCTAACTTACCTTCTCTCATATGTGATATAATACAATCTTTCACTGACATCTTTAACATTGTCCTTGCTCTACTTTCTCATTTCCTAATTTGCAATTGATGTTGATCCAGCTACACGCCCGGCTCATCCCCATTCAAAATCTGCCAAGCATTCTGCACTTCTAGCAGAGTATGCATCTTAAACTTCCAATTTTCATAATTGGAACCATCGAGCTTATTATGCTTATTCATGCATGCTTCAAATATGTTGTTATTCATCTTGGCGATTTAGAAAAAAAAAAAATTGACAGGTAAAAGATGTTAAATTTACCCCATATCTGTGATAGAGATAGATCAATGTTCTTCAATCTCGCAACACACGTGCAAATCAATGTAGCTTTCTTCTCAGCCTCCAAAAAACCTCTTGTTGTTAGCTATAGCCTTATTCTTGGCTTCCCCACGTAGTTTCTCTCATAGCTACAACCTTGTTCTTGGCTTCCTCATGCAACCACAACCTTGTTATTTTCTTTCTTCGATGGTCGCAAAAGTCCCTGTCTGTTCTGTGAAGCCATCACAGAGGTACACGTCTTTCCTACAACGATATGCGATGAAAAATGTGCGTGAAGTGTTACAGTGTCCTTATCACACAGGTACATGCCTTTCGAGCAATGATTTCGAAAATGTCGTAGTTATCCGTCTTACAACTATGATGATCTCAGTTCAGCGAACCATCCACCATACAGGTTCCTCAACCCTGACGCTCTGATACCATGATAAAAATGGCAATGTTTGTATTAAAATAAAACCCACTGGTCAGCTCTACGAAAGAGAGTCTGAACGAGGAGAGTCTGACTCTGCAAAACACTCTAAATTATTCATCAACATTACACATTAAATACAATACATGGTTTTAGGGAAGTTAAAACAACATCCTAAGAAATAGAAACTAATCCCTATCCTGAGGCTACATGAACCAACTCTACCTATTCTAGGATGTTCTCCATTATCTTCAACAACACTAGATGCGTTGATTTGAGTGTAAATGTTGATTTCTAATCCTATTTTATTTCTTGCATTAGATGCATTGATTTGAGTGCAAATATTGTTTTTTAAATTTATTTGATTTCTTGTATTATATGCATTGATTTTAGTGTACATGTTGATTTCTGATTTGATGTCATTGGATGTATGATGGTACATTAATTTTAAAGTGATTGGATTAGCATTATGCATTGATTTCACATTGTGTATTAATTTCAATGTAAGAAAAAAAATATTGACAAGTGTACATTGATTTTCGTGTTATAGTAATTCAACCTACTAATATTGGAGAGAAAGAGAGACAAGGTATGATGTTTACTACAATAGCTTGAACTAAAGATTTAAATGGTTTACGATTTAACCTGTCATTTTCATATAATTGATATGAAAATATGACAATCGATATGAAAAAGATAACAAAACTAACAAAGGTGGCAATAAGAATAGTAGAAGAAAATAGTTTGAGATTAATCACAATGAAGAATATTTGTAATTGACTATATTCTTATTATTCACATTTTCTATCATTCAACACTATTACATTTTCACTTTACATTCAAAATTTTTATTTCATCATTTTTCATCATTAAAGTTATTAACAATATTTATCATCTCAACAAACTGAGGTAACTAAGAAAAATTAAAATTAAAATGAAATTAATCTCAAACATATTTAGCATATTTAAAATGATTATATTAATATTAGATGAATTTACATATTGTTGATTAAATTAATCATATGTTCATTAAATTTTATTGATGGCACACGACTCAAACCAACATAGATCCATCTTAACTTTAAATCTATCAAGTGCCAAGAGGGATCAAATCTCTTGAGGTGCAAAGCTTTCTTCATGTTTTGAACTCAAAAAAGAGGTTTGCACGTCAAAAGATTTGATCCCTCTCTACACTTATAGATACGGAGTTAAGATGGATCTAAGTCATTTTATATTAACAATGTTAACATCAAAACTTAATATTAATATTGAAACTACATTAACATTATTAATATTAAAATTTAATCTAATATTAATATAGATCTAGGTTGGTTACCATTAATGTAAGCGTTG